>CM059803.1:44192378-44262378 GCA_030435695.1 Brachymystax lenok tsinlingensis
TCACCTGAATTTAACATAGGCTCCATTGAGATTTTGTTGCGTTTCCACCTGAATTTAACATGGGCTCCATTGAGATTTTGTTGCGTTTCCACCTGAATTTAACATGGGCTCCATTGAGATTTTGTTGCGTTTCCACCTGAATTTAACATGGGCTCCATTGAGATTTTGTTGCGTTTCCACCTGAATTTAACATGGGCTCCATTGAGATTTTGTTACGTTTCCACCTGAATTTAACATGGGCTCCATTGAGATTTTGTTACGTTTCCACCTGAATTTAACATGGGCTCCATTGAGATTTTGTTGCGTTTCCACCTGAATTTAACATGGGCTCCATTGAGATTTTGTTGCGTTTCCACCTGAATTTAACATGGGCTCCATTGAGATTTTGTTGCGTTTCCACCTGAATTTAACATGGGCTCCATTGAGATTTTGTTACGTTTCCACCTGAATTTAACATGGGCTCCATTGAGATTTTGTTGCGTTTCCACCTGAATTTAACATGAGCTCCATTGAGATTTTGTTGCGTTTCCACCTGAATTTAACATGGGCTCCATTGAGATTTTGTTGCGTTTCCACCTGAATTTAACATGGGCTCCATTGAGATTTTGTTGCGTTTCCACCTGAATTTAACATGGGCTCCATTGAGATTTTATTCGCGTTTCCACCTGAATTTAACATGGGCTCCATTGAGATTTTGTTGCGTTACCACCTGAATTTAACATGGGCTCCATTGAGATTTTGTTCACGTTTCCACCTGAATTTAACATGGGCTCCATTGAGATTTTGTTACGTTTCCACCTGAATTTAACATGAGCTCCATTGAGATTTTGTTACGTTTCCACCTGAATTTAACATGGGCTCCATTGAGATTTTGTTACGTTTCCACCTGAATTTAACATGGGCTCCATTGAGATTTTGTTACGTTTCCACCTGAATTTAACATGGGCTCCATTGAGATTTTGTTACGTTTCCACCTGAATTTAACATGGGCTCCATTGAGATTTTGTTACGTTTCCACCTGAATTTAACATGGGCTCCATTGAGATTTTGTTATGTTTCCACCTGAATTTAACATGGGCTCCATTGAGATTTTGTTACGTTTCCACCTGAATTTAACATGGGCTCCATTGAGATTTTGTTGCGTTACCACCTGAATTTAACATGGGCTCCATTGAGATTTTGTTACGTTTCCACCTGAATTTAACATGAGCTCCATTGAGATTTTGTTACGTTTCCACCTGAATTTAACATGGGCTCCATTGAGATTTTGTTACGTTTCCACCTGAATTTAACATGAGCTCCATTGAGATTTTGTTGCGTTTCCACCTGAATTTAACATGGGCTCCATTGAGATTTTGTTGCGTTTCCACCTGAATTTAACATGGGCTCCATTGAGATTTTGTTACGTTTCCACCTGAATTTAACATGGGCTCCATTGAGATTTTGTTACGTTTCCACCTGAATTTAACATGGGCTCCATTGAGATTTTGTTACGTTTCCACCTGAATTTAACATGGGCTCCATTGAGATTTTGTTACGTTTCCACCTGAATTTAACATGGGCTCCATTGAGATTTTGTTGCGTTTCCACCTGAATTTAACATGGGCTCCATTGAGATTTTGTTACGTTTCCACCTGAATTTAACATGGGCTCCATTGAGATTTTGTTCACGTTTCCACCTGAATTTAACATGAGGCTCCATTGAGATTTTGCGTTTCCACCTGAATTTAACATGGGCTCCATTTGAGATTTTGTTACGTTTCCACCTGAATTTAACATGGGCTCCATTGAGATTTTGTTGCGTTTCCACCTGAATTTAACATAGGGCTCCATTGAGATTTTGTTACGTTTCCACCTGAATTTAACATGGGCTCCATTGAGATTTTGTTACGTTTCCACCTGAATTTAACATGGGCTCCATTGAGATTTTGTTACGTTTCCACCTGAATTTAACATGGGCTCCATTGAGATTTTGTTCACGTTTCCACCTGAATTTAACATGGGCTCCATTGAGATTTTGTTCACGTTTCCACCTGAATTTAACATGGGCTCCATTGAGATTTTGTTCACGTTTCCACCTGAATTTAACATGGGCTCCATTGAGATTTTGTTCACGTTTCCACCTGAATTTAACATGGGCTCCATTGAGATTTTGTTCACGTTTCCACCTGAATTTAACATGGGCTCCATTGAGATTTTGTTACGTTTCGACCTGAATTTAACATGAGCTCCATTGAGATTTTGTTACGTTTCCACCTGAATTTAACATGGGCTCCATTGAGATTTTGTTACGTTTCCACCTGAATTTAACATGGGCTCCATTGAGATTTTGTTACGTTTCCACCTGAATTTAACATGGGCTCCATTGAGATTTTGTTCACGTTTCCACCTGAATTTAACATGGGCTCCATTGAGATTTTGTTCGTTTCCACCTGAATTTAACATGGGCTCCATTGAGATTTTGTTCACGTTTCCACCTGAATTTAACATGGGCTCCATTGAGATTTTGTTACGTTTCCACCTGAATTTAACATGGGCTCCATTGAGATTTTGTTACGTTTCCACCTGAATTGTACATTTTATTTGTAATAATAAAAAATGTAGAGCTGAAACGTATTCAAGTAGTATTCAACCACTTTGTTATGGCAAGTCTAAATAGGTTTAGGAGTAAAAATGTGCCTAACAAATAGTCACTACTATTTAACACAGAATGAGTCCATTCAACTTATTATGCTAACATGATTTATGATTAACTACCCCATCCCTGTACCCCACACATATCATTACACCGTTTCTTACAATAATCTAAAATGGATTAAATCGTTTTTTCCCCTCATCAATCTACACACAATATCCCATAATGACATCACAATACCCCATAATTACAAAGCAAAAACATGTTTTTAGAAATGTTATATATACATTTGCTATGTATTTTTTTTACAGAAATATTACATTTGCATGCTTCAGGCCAAAGAGTTAAATCTTGGTTTCATCAGACAGGAGAATCTTGTTTCTCATGGTTAGAGTCTTTTGGCAAACTCGGGCTGTCATGTGCCTTTTACTGAGGAGCGGCTTCTGTCTGGCCACTCTACCATAAAGGCCTGATTGGTGGAGTGCTGCAGAGATGGTTGTCCTTCTGGAAGGTTCTTCCATTTCCACAGAATAACTATTGAGCTCTGTCAAAGTGACCATCGGGTTCTTGGTCACCTCCCTGACCAAGGCCCTTCTCTCCCGATTGCTCAGTTTGGCCGGTCGGCCAGCTCTAGGAAGAGTCTTGGTGGTTCCAAACGTCTTCCATTTAAGAATGATGGAGGCTACTGTGTTCTTAGGGACCTTCAATGCTGCAGAAATGTTTTGGTACCCTTCCCCAGATCTGTGCCAGATCTCTATGGACAATTCCTTCGACCTCATGGCTTGGTTTTGCTCTGACACGCACTGTCAACTGTGGTACCTTATATAGACAGGGGTGTGCCTCTCCAAATCAAGTGCAATCAATTGTATTTACCACACGTGGACTCCAATCAAGTTGTAGAAACATCAAGGATGATCAATGGAAACAGGATGCACCTGAGTACAATTTTGAGTCTCATAGAAAAGGGTCTGAATACTTATGTAAATAAGGTGTTTCAGTTTTTTATTTGTAATACATTTGCAAAAATTTCTAAAAACCTGCTTCCTATTTGTTATTATGGGGTATTGTGATGTCATTATGGGGTATTGTATGTAGATTGATGAGGGAAACAATTTATTTAATCCATTTTAGAATAAGGCTGTAACAAAATGTGGAAAAAGTCAAGGGGTCTGAATACTTTCAAAGTACACTGTAAACACTGGAGTTGCTTACTAAGACGTCAGTGAATGTTCCTGATGGGCCTAATTACAGATTGACTCATATCGGCTTGACAATCTAACGACAAGACTTGTAAATGGCCTTCTAGCGATGAACAACAACCAAATGTGCAAGTGGTGTGTAGACTTTCACTATGCACTAAACACACACAAAACTCCACACACACACACACCCCGGGAGGCGGCAGTGTCTCACCTGTCCAATGAACTCCAGTAGTTTGACCTTTGACACCTCCATGTCCGCCCTCTGACCCCAACGGAACTCAAACTCCAACGGATCTGTGTGAGGGATACGCACATACTCCAGGTACCTACACACACACACACACACACACACACACACACACACACACACACACACACACACACACACACACACACACACACACACACACACACACACACACACACACACACACAGACACAGACACAGGTTTAGTCCATTCATTTTACGGATAGTTGAATCAACTGAAGGGTAAAACGTATTTAGAGAGTTCTCATCTTCCTACTACTGCCCTACGGTGTGGTATAGACCGGTTCTCATCTTCCTACTACTGCCCTACGGTGTGGTATAGACCGGTTCTCATCTTCGTGCTACTGCCCTACGGTGTGGTATAGACCGGTTCTCATCTTCCTACTACTGCCCTACGGTGTGGTATAGACCGGTTCTCATCTTCCTACTACTGCCCTACGGTGTGGTATAGACAGGTTCCTACTACTGCCCTACGGTGTGGTATAGACCGGTTCTCATCTTCGTGCTACTGCCCTACGGTGTGGTATAGACCGGTTCTCATCTTCCTACTACTGCCCTACGGTGTGGTATAGACAGGTTCTCATCTTCCTACTACTGCCCTACGGTGTGGTATAGACCGGTTCTCATCTTCCTGCTACTGCCCTACGGTGTGGTATAGACCGGTTCTCATCTTCCTGCTACTGCCCTACGGTGTGGTATAGACAGGTTCTCATCTTCCTGCTACTGCCCTACGGTGTGGTATAGACAGGTTCTCATCTTCCTGCTACTGCCCTACGGTGTGGTATAGACAGGTTCTCATCTTCCTGCTACTGCCCTACGGTTGTGGTATAGACAGGTTCTCATCTTCCTGCTACTGCCCTACGGTGTGGTATGGGCCGGTTCTCATCTTCCTGCTACTGCCCTACGGTTGTGGTATAGACCGGTTCTCATCTTCCTACTACTGCCCTACGGTGTGGTATAGACAGGTTCTCATCTTCCTACTACTGCCCTACGGTTGTGGTATAGACAGGTTCTCATCTTCCTACTACTGCCCTACGGTTGTGGTATAGACAGGTTCTCATCTTCCTACTACTGCCCTACGGTGTGGTATGGGCCGGTTCTCATCTTCCTACTACTGCCCTCACGATTGTAGGTATAGACCGGTTCTCATCTTCCTACTACTGCCCTACGGTGTGGTATAGAGCCGGTTCTCATCTTCCTACTACTGCCCTCACGGTGTGGTATAGACCGGTTCTCATCTTCCTACTACTGCCCTACGGATTGTGGTATAGACCGGTTCTCATCTTCCTACTACTGCCCTCACGGTTGTGGTATAGACCGGTTCTCATCTTCCTACTACTGCCCTACGGTTGTGGTATAGACAGGTTCTCATCTTCCTACTACTGCTCTACGATTGTGGTATAGACAGGTTCTCATCTTCCTACTACTGCCCTCTACGGTGTGGTATAGACAGGTTCTCATCTTCCTACTACTGCCCTACGGATTGTGGTATAGACAGGTTCTCATCTTCCCTACTACTGCTCTACGGTGTGGTATAGACAGGTTCTCATCTTCCTACTACTGCCCCTACGGTGTGGTATAGACAGGTTCTCATCTTCCTACTACTGCTCTACGGTGTGGTATAGAGCAGGTTCTCATCTTCCTACTACTGCCCTCACGGTGTGGTATGGGCCGGTTCTCATCTTCCTACTACTGCCCTACGGTTGTGGTATAGACAGGTTCTCATCTTCCTGCTACTGCCCTACGGTGTGGTATAGACAGGTTCTCATCTTCCTGCTACTGCCCTCACGGTGTGGTATAGACCGGTTCTCATCTTCCTGCTACTGCCCTACGGTGTGGTATAGACAGGTTCTCATCTTCCTACTACTGCCCTACGGTTGTGGTATAGACAGGTTCTCATCTTCCTACTACTGCTCTCACGGTGTGGTATAGACAGGTTCTCATCTTCCTACTACTGCCCTCACGGTTGTGGTATAGACCGGTTCTCATCTTCCTACTACTGCCCTACGGTGTGGTATAGACAGGTTCTCATCTTCCTGCTACTGCCCCACGGATTGTGGTATAGACCGGTTCTCATCTTCCTGCTACTGCCCTACGGTGTGGTATAGACCGGTTCTCATCTTCCTACTACTGCCCTACGGTGTGCTATAGACAGGTTCTCATCTTCCTACTACTGCCCTACGGTGTGGTATAGACCGGTTCTCATCTTCCTACTACTGCCCTACGGTGTGCTATAGACAGGTTCTCATCTTCCTACTACTGCCCTACGGTGTGGTATAGACCGGTTCTCATCTTCCTACTACTGCCCTACGGTGTGGTATAGACAGGTTCTCATCTTCCTGCTACTGCCCTACGGTGTGGTATAGACCGGTTCTCATCTTCCTGCTACTGCCCTACGGTGTGGTATAGACCGGTTCTCATCTTCCTACTACTGCCCTACGGTTGTGCTATAGACAGGTTCTCATCTTCCTACTACTGCCCTACGGTTGTGGTATAGACAGGTTCTCATCTTCCTACTACTGCCCTACGGTGTGGTATGGGCAGTTCTCATCTTCCTGCTACTGCCCTACGGTGTGGTATAGACCGGTTCTCATCTTCCTACTACTGCCCTACGGTGTGTGCTATAGACAGGTTCTCATCTTCCTACTACTGCCCTACGGTTGTGGTATAGACAGGTTCTCATCTTCCTACTACTGCCCTACGGTGTGGTATAGACAGGTTCTCATCTTCCTACTACTGTCCCTACGGTGTGGTATAGACCGGTTCTCATCTTCCTACTACTGCCCTACGGTTGTGGTATAGACCGGTTCTCATCTTCCTACTACTGCCCTCACGGTGTGGTATAGACAGGTTCTCATCTTCCTACTACTGCCCTACGGTGTGGTATAGACAGGTTCTCATCTTCCTACTACTGCCCTACGGTTGTGGTATAGACAGGTTCTCATCTTCCTACTACTGCCCTACGGTGTGGTATAGACAGGTTCTCATCTTCCTACTACTGCCCTACGGTGTGGTATAGACAGGTTCTCATCTTCCTACTACTGCCCTACGGTGTGGTATAGACAGGTTCTCATCTTCCTACTACTGCTCTACGGTTGTGGTATAGACAGGTTCTCATCTTCCTACTACTGCCCTCACGGTGTGGTATAGACAGGTTCTCATCTTCCTACTACTGCCCTACGGTGTGGTATAGACAGGTTCTCATCTTCCTACTACTGCTCTACGGTGTGGTATAGACAGGTTCTCATCTTCCTACTACTGCCCTACGGTGTGGTATAGACAGGTTCTCATCTTCCTACTACTGCTCTACGGTGTGGTATAGACAGGTTCTCATCTTCCTACTACTGCCCTACGGTGTGGTATAGACCGGTTCTCATCTTCCTGCTACTGCCCTACGGTGTGGTATAGACAGGTTCTCATCTTCCTGCTACTGCCCTACGGTGTGGTATAGACCGGTTCTCATCTTCCTGCTACTGCCCTACGGTGTGGTATAGACCGGTTCTCATCTTCCTGCTACTGCCCTACGGTGTGGTATAGACAGGTTCTCATCTTCCTACTACTGCCCTACGGTGTGGTATAGACAGGTTCTCATCTTCCTACTACTGCTCTACGGTGTGGTATAGACAGGTTCTCATCTTCCTACTACTGCCCTACGGTGTGGTATAGACCGGTTCTCATCTTCCTACTACTGCCCTACGGTGTGGTATAGACAGGTTCTCATCTTCCTGCTACTGCCCTACGGTGTGGTATAGACCGGTTCTCATCTTCCTGCTACTGCCCTACGGTGTGGTATAGACAGGTTCTCATCTTCCTGCTACTGCCCTACGGTGTGCTATAGACAGGTTCTCATCTTCCTACTACTGCCCTACGGTTGTGGTATAGACAGGTTCTCATCTTCCCTACTACTGCCCTACGGTGTGGTATAGACAGGTTCTCATCTTCCTACTACTGCCCTACGGTGTGGTATAGACCGGTTCTCATCTTCCTGCTACTGCCCTACGGTGTGGTATAGACAGGTTCTCATCTTCCTACTACTGCTCTACGGTGTGGTATAGACAGGTTCTCATCTTCCTACTACTGCCCTACGGTGTGGTATAGACAGGTTCTCATCTTCCTACTACTGCTCTACGGTGTGGTATAGACCATTACATCCAGACTACACCACTTTGTGTACTCCTAGGTGTTTCACTGAAGGTGAACTGGTATATGAGTTCACAACTCATGTCTTACCATACTATATCATGTTACTCATTCAGGGTCGAGAGACTCACCTCTGACGGACAAACTCATCAGTAACGACCTTCTTCACGTCTCCAAAGATGTCGTGTCTCTCCCTGGGAGGCGGGGGTCACAACAATCAACACACAGATCATACCTCAACCTCACTCCACAACTCTCATGTCTTTCTGTGGCGGAACTGGCTAGTAGGTTTTCAGGCATTAAGTAGGTGGTGATCAAGCCCAGAACCAGGACAGTGATCATAATTAGGTGATGATCAAGCCCAGAACCGGGACCGGGACAGTGATCATAAGCCGCACAGACGTACCCTTGATCAACTCTCAGCTTCTTCAGTGTGTTCCACACCATATCTACAAACACAAAGCATGATGGGATATCTCGGTGAGGAGAAGGGGCCTACACACGACACTGTGTTGTCATTAATAAATGGGGGGGACAGACAGGAATTGGCTACACTGGTGTCAGAAGTGGGACAAAGCCAACGGAACACTCACTCTCTTTGACCACACCTCCCTTCATGAAGACGATGCTGAGGATTACGAAGAGTAGGCCTGTCTTTGGATTACTGGGACTCCTGTAAACACACACACACACACACACACAGGTAAACATCCATATATGTAGCCTTGTACAAGAGATCTCCTGTTTCTGTAGTGAGACAGCTTGATGTACAGGACACCCCCTGGACAGGACACTAGTCTATCTCCTGTTTCTGTAGTGAGACAGCTTGATGTACAGGACACCCCCTGGACAGGACACTAGTCTATCTCCTGTTTCTGTAGTGAGACAGCTTGATGTACCAGTACACCCCCTGGACAGGACACTAGTCCATCTCCTGTTTCTGTAGTGAGACAGCTTGATGTACCAGTACACCCCCTGGACAGGACACTAGTCCATCTCCTGTTTCTGTAGTGAGGCAGCTTGATGTACCAGTACACCCCCTGGACAGGACACTAGTCCATCTCCTGTTTCTGTAGTGAGGCAGCTTGATGTACCAGTACACCCCCTGGACAGGACACTAGTCCATCTCCTGTTTCTGTAGTGAGACAGCTTGATGTACAGTACACCCCCTGGACAGGACACTAGTCTACCTCCTGTTTCTGTAGTGAGACAGCTTCATGTACCAGTACACCCCCTGGACAGGGGAGGTGGTTCTTCCTGAGGTCTTCCTGTAGGGGAGGCAGTATCTTCCTGGGGTCATCCTGCAGGGGAGGGGGTGTCTTCCTGGGGACCTTCTTGCGGGGAGGGGTGTCTTCCTGGGGACCTTCTTGCGGGGAGGGGTGTCTTCCTGGGGATCTTCTTGCGGGGAGGGGTGTCTTCCTGGGACCTTCTTGGGGGAGGAGGTGTCTTCCTGGGGATCTTCTTGGGGGGAGGGGTGTCTTCCTGGGATCTTCTTGCAGGGGAGGGTGTCTTCCTGGGGATCTTCTTGCGGGGGGAGGGTGTCTTCCTGGGATCTTCTTGCAGGAGAGGGTGTCTTCCTGGGGAACTTCTTGCGGGGGGAGGGGGTGTCTTCCTGGGGCATACAGTGGCAGCCACTAAATGCATATAGGGGAAACATAGTGGTGCAGCGGTCTAAGGCACTGCATCTTAGTGCTAGAGGCAACACTACAGACACACTGGTTCGAATCCAGGCTGTATCACAACTGGCCATGATTGGGAGTCCCATGCGGCAGAGCACAATTTGCCCAGCGTCGCCCGGGTATGGCCAGTGTAGGCCGTCATTGTAAATAAGAATTTGTTCTTAACTGACTTGCCTAGTTAAATAAAGGTTACATTTAATCAATATTTCCCCCCACACAGATTCTCCCTCTAGTCTTTCCACACAGTGACCTACATGTTGAGAGGTTCTCCCTCTAGTCTTTACACACAGTGACCTACATGTTGAGAGGTTCTCCCTCTAGTCTTTCCACACAGTGACCTACATGTTGAGAGGTTCTCCCTCTAGTCTTTCCACACAGTGACCTACATGTTGAGAGATTCTCCCTCTAGTCTTTCCACACAGTGACCTACATGTTGAGAGATTCTCCCTCTAGTCTTTCCACACAGTGACCTACATGTTGAGAGGTTCTCCCTCTAGTCTTTCCACACAGTGACCTACATGTTGAGAGATTCTCCCTCTAGTCTTTCCACACAGTGACCTACATGTTGAGAGATTCTCCCTCTAGTCTTTCCACACAGTGACCTACATGTTGAGAGGTTCTCCCTCTAGTCTTTCCACACAGTGACCTACATGTTGAGAGGTTCTCCCTCTTGCTGCTCCAGTTTGTTGATGAGGATGTAGACGTGGTTCTTAGAGTCGATCTCCACCAGCTTCAGACCAAACACTGTCTCAAACACACGTCCCACCCTCTTTATTATCTCAGGGTAGACGTTCCTGTACTCCTTCACAACATGTTTCACGATGTCTGGAGAGAGGTGGGGGGAGAGAGAGGTGGGGGGGAGAGAGAGAGGTGGGGGGAGAGAGGTGGGGAGAGAGAGGTGGGGGAGAGAGGTGGGGGGAGGAGAGGTGGGGGGAGAGAGAGGTGGGGGAGAGAGGTGGGGGGAGAGAGGTGGGGGGAGAGAGGTGGGGAGAGAGAGAGGTGGGGAGAGAGAGAGGTGGGGAGAGAGAGAGGTGGGGGAGAGAGAGAGGTGGGGAGAGAGAGGTGGGGGAGAGAGAGGTGGGGAGAGAGGTGGGGGGAGAGAGAGAGGTGGGGGGAGAGAGAGGTGGGGGGGAGAGAGAGGTGGGGAGAGAGAGGTGGGGGGAGAGAGAGAGGTGGGGGAGAGAGAGGTGGGGGAGAGAGAGGTGGGGAGAGAGAGGTGGGGGAGAGAGAGAGGTGGGGAGAGAGAGGTGGGGGAGAGAGAGGTGGGGGGGAGAGAGAGGTGGGGGGGGAGAGAGGTGGGGAGAGAGAGGTGGGGGGAGAGAGAGGTGGGGGGAGAGAGAGGTGGGGGAGAGAGAGGTGGGGGGAGAGAGAGAGGTGGGGGGAGAGAGGGTGGGGAGAGAGAGGTGGGGAGAGAGAGGTGGGGGAGAGAGGTGGGGAGAGAGGTGGGGGAGAGAGAGGTGGGGGGGAGAGAGAGGTGGGGGGAGAGAGAGAGGTGGGGGGAGAGAGAGGTGGGGGGAGAGAGAGAGGTGGGGGGAGAGAGAGGTGGGGGGAGAGAGAGGTGGGGGGAGAGAGAGGTGGGGGAGAGATTTGGGGGAGAGAGAGAGAGAGCGAAGATCAAATCAAGCTTTATTTTTAAAGCACATTTCAGACATGGAATGCAACACAATGTGTTTCACAAGTCATAATAAAAACAATGAAAATAAAAACTTAAATATTCATTACACAAACACAAAAGAACAACAAAAACTGAACGACTAAAAAGCACCCTAAGTATGTCCACAGGCCGGGGGCCATAGTGACTAGAGGCCGGGGGGGCATAGTGACTAGAGGCCGGGGGCCATAGTGACTAGAGGCCGGGGGCATAGTGACTAGAGGCCGGGGGCCATAGTGACTAGAGGCCGGGGGCATAGTGACTAGAGGCCGGGGGCATAGTGACTAGAGGCCGGGGGCCATAGTGACTAGAGGCCGGGGGCCATAGTGACTAGAGGCCGGGGGCATAGTGACTAGAGGCCGGGGGCATAGTGACTAGAGGCCGGGGGCATAGTGACTAGAGGCCGGGGGCATAGTGACTAGAGGCCGGGGGCATAGTGACTAGAGGCCGGGGGCCATAGTGACTAGAGGCCGGGGGCATAGTGACTAGAGGCCGGGGGCATAGTGACTAGAGGCCGGGGCCATAGTGACTAGAGGCCGGGGGCATAGTGACTAGAGGCCGGGGGCATAGTGACTAGAGGCCGGGGGCATAGTGACTAGAGGCCGGGGGCATAGTGACTAGAGGCCGGGGGCATAGTGACTAGAGGCCGGGGGCCATAGTGACTAGAGGCCGGGGGCATAGTGACTAGAGGCCGGGGGCATAGTGACTAGAGGCCGGGGGCCATAGTGACTAGAGGCCGGGGGCCATAGTGACTAGAGGCCGGGGGCCATAGTGACTAGAGGCCGGGGGCATAGTGACTAGAGGCCGGGGGCCATAGTGACTAGAGGCCGGGGGCCATAGTGACTAGAGGCCGGGGGCATAGTGACTAGAGGCCGGGGGCCATAGTGACTAGAGGCCGGGGGCATAGTGACTAGAGGCCGGGGGCATAGTGACTAGAGGCCGGGGGCATAGTGACTAGAGGCCGGGGGCATAGTGACTAGAGGCCGGGGGCCATAGTGACTAGAGGCCGGGGGCCATAGTGACTAGAGGCCGGGGGCCATAGTGACTAGAGGCCGGGGGCCATAGTGACTAGAGGCCGGGGGCCATAGTGACTAGAGGCCGGGGGCCATAGTGACTAGAGGCCGGGGGCCATAGTGACTAGAGGCCGGGGGCATAGTGACTAGAGGCCGGGGGCCATAGTGACTAGAGGCCGGGGGCCATAGTGACTAGAGGCCGGGGGCCATAGTGACTAGAGGCCGGGGGCCATAGTGACTAGAGGCCGGGGGCCATAGTGACTAGAGGCCGGGGGCCATAGTGACTAGAGGCCGGGGGCCATAGTGACTAGAGGCCGGGGGCCATAGTGACTAGAGGCCGGGGGCATAGTGACTAGAGGCCGGGGGCATAGTGACTAGAGGCCGGGGGCATAGTGACTAGAGGCCGGGGGGGCATAGTGACTAGAGGCCGGGGGCATAGTGACTAGAGGCCGGGGGCATAGTGACTAGAGGCCGGGGGCATAGTGACTAGAGGCCGGGGGCATAGTGACTAGAGGCCGGGGGCATAGTGACTAGAGGCCGGGGGCATAGTGACTAGAGGCCGGGGGCATAGTGACTAGAGGCCGGGGGCCATAGTGACTAGAGGCCGGGGCCATAGTGACTAGAGGCCGGGGCCATAGTGACTAGAGGCCGGGGGCATAGTGACTAGAGGCCGGGGGCATAGTGACTAGAGGCCGGGGGCATAGTGACTAGAGGCCGGGGGCATAGTGTAATGTGTCCTCTCTGTCTGGTCTTGGTCAGTACTGTGCTGCAGCATTCTGTAGGTTTTACAGTTGACCAATGGCTTTCTTGGGTAGACCAGACAGGAGAGCATTACAGTAGTCAAGCCTGCTTGTAATAAAAGCATGTATGAGTCTCTCTGTATCAGCCTAAGAGAAACAGCTGCACCTTGGAAATGTTCCTCAGGTGGTGAAAAAAGTATTTAGGTCCCATTCCTAATGTGTGATTCAAAATGTAGTTCAGAATCTAAAATAACACCTCGTTTTTTTACCTGGTGTTTTATCTTTATTGCCCGTGAATTAAAATATGCGGCCAGATTCTCTCTGTGCTTTGGCTCCAGCAATAAGTACCTCGGTCTTGTCTTGATACAGCTGGAGGAATTCGTGAGCCAACCAATCATTTTAAATCACTAATACAGTCTAATCATTTATCTGTGGAGCTAAAATTACACTCACTAAATTGTCGCCGGAAGAAATGGCAGCCGTTTTACGGGCTCCCCACCAACTGTGCTATTATGTGTTTTATTCACGTTATTTGTAACTTATTTTGTACATAATGTTTCTGCAGCCGTATCTTACGGCAGAAAAGAGCTTCTGGATATCAGGACAGCGATCACTCACCTCGGATTAGGCAAAGATGTTTTCTTCAACAGCAGGACGCACAGGACATTCTCCGAACACCCGTGATTGGCAAGAGGAAGAGACGCAGGTACAGAGGACACAGAGCGGGATGCCTCGTAAGGATCCGCAGACGGCGATTGGGAAAGCTGCCGTTACCGTCAATATTACTCGCCAACGTGCAATCATTGGACAATAAATTAGGCGAGTGCGATCACGAATATCCTACCAACGGGACATCAAAAACTGTAACATCCTATGTTTCACGGAATCGTGGCTGAATGACGACATGGATATTCAGCTAGTGGGATACACGCTGCACCGGCAAGATAGAACAGTAAACTCCGGTACGACGAGGGGGGGCGGTCTGTGCATATTTGTAAACAACAGCTGGTGCACGAAATCTAAGGAAGTCTCTAGATTTTGCTCGCCTGAAGTAGAGTATATTGTGATAAATTGCAGGCCACACTACTTGCCTAGAGTTTTCAGCTATCTATCTCTCTACAGCAGGGAGGAGAGAGACAGTACTATACACACTGATGTTCTGTGGTGGTCTCTACAGCAGGGAGGAGAGAGAGACAGTACTATACACACTGATGTTCTGTGGTGGTCTCTACAGCAGGGAGGAGAGAGAGACAGTACTATACACACTGATGTTCTGTGGTGGTCTCTGCAGCAGGGAGGAGAGAGACAGTACTATACACACTGATGTTCTGTGGTGGTCTCTACAGCAGGGAGGAGAGAGACAGTACTATACACACTGATGTTCTGTGGTGGTCTCTACAGCAGGGAGGAAAGAGACAGTACTATACACACTGATGTTCTGTGGTGGTCTCTACAGCAGGGAGGAGAGAGACAGTACTATACACACTGATGTTCTGTGGTGGTCTCTACAGCAGGGAGGAGAGAGACAGTACTATACACACTGATGTTCTATGGTGGTCTCTACAGCAGGGAGGAGAGAGAGACAGTACTATACACACACTGATGTTCTGTGGTGGTCTCTACAGCAGGGAGGAGAGAGACAGTACTATACACACTGATGTTCTATGGTGGTCTCTACAGCAGGGAGGAGAGAGAGACAGTACTATACACACTGATGTTCTGTGGTGGTCTCTACAGCAGGGAGGAGAGAGACAGTACTATACACACTGATGTTCTGTGGTGGTCTCTACAGCAGGGAGGAGAGAGACAGTACTATACACACTGATGTTCTGTGGTGGTCTCTACAGCAGGGAGGAGAGAGACAGTACTATACACACTGATGTTCTGTGGTGGTCTCTACAGCAGGGAGGAGAGAGAGACAGTACTATACACACTGATGTTCTATGGTGGTCTCTACAGCAGGGAGGAGAGAAAGACAGTACTATACACACTGATGTTCTGTGGTGGTCTCTACAGCAGGGAGGAGAGAGACAGTACTATACACACTGATGTTCTGTGGTGGTCTCTACAGCAGGGAGGAGAGAGAGACAGTACTATACACACTGATGTTCTGTGGTGGTCTCTACAGCAGGGAGGAGAGAGACAGTACTATACACACTGATGTTCTGTGGTGGTCTCTACAGCAGGGAGGAGAGAGACAGTACTATACACACTGATGTTCTGTGGTGGTCTCTACAGCAGGGAGGAGAGAGACAGTACTATACACACTGATGTTCTGTGGTGGTCTCTACAGCAGGGAGGAGAGAGAGACAGTACTATACACACTGATGTTCTGTGGTGGTCTCTACAGCAGGGAGGAGAGAGAGACAGTACTATACACACTGATGTTCTGTGGTGGTCTCTACAGCAGGGAGGAGAGAGACAGTACTATACTCACTGATGTTCTGTGGTGGTCTCTACAGCAGGGAGGAGAGAGACAGTACTATACGCACTGATGTTCTGTGGTGGTCTCTACAGCAGGGAGGAGAGAGACAGTACTATACACACTGATGTTCTGTGGTGGTCTCTACAGCAGGGAGGAGAGAGACAGTACTATACACACTGATGTTCTGTGGTGGTCTCTACAGCAGGGAGGAGAGAGACAGTACTATACACACTGATGTTCTGTGGTGGTCTCTACAGCAGGGAGGAGAGAGACAGTACTATACACACTGATGTTCTGTGGTGGTCTCTACAGCAGGGAGGAGAGAGACAGTACTATACGCACTGATGTTCTGTGGTGGTCTCTACAGCAGGGAGGAGAGAGACAGTACTATACACACTGATGTTCTGTGGT
Source organism: Brachymystax lenok tsinlingensis (assembly GCA_030435695.1). Taxonomy (NCBI): domain Eukaryota; kingdom Metazoa; phylum Chordata; class Actinopteri; order Salmoniformes; family Salmonidae; genus Brachymystax; species Brachymystax lenok. Next base: position 44,208,543 of record CM059803.1, read on the forward strand.
GGTCTCTACAGCAGGGAGGAGAGAGACAGTACTATACACACTGATGTTCTGTGGTGGTCTCTACAGCAGGGAGGAGAGAGAGAGACAGTACTATACACACTGATGTTCTGTGGTGGTCTCTACAGCAGGGAGGAGAGAGAGACAGTACTATACACACTGATGTTCTGTGGTGGTCTCTACAGCAGGGAGGAGAGAGAGACAGTACTATACACACTGATGTTCTGTGGTGGTCTCTACAGCAGGGAGGAGAGAGACAACGGGAGCTAGACACAGTCACTCGCTGTCTTTAAAAAAAATATATAATTAAACATAGCAAGTCTGGACCAATCAAATCAATTTCAGTTGGACTCCCTCTCGTCATTAGTGTTTTGTAATTATTTAATCAACCAGTGAGCTTAAAACATCAGACAAGCTCAGTGCATATAGTTGAATTGATTAAAACGCATAGGATGTGGCCATATGGAGAAATAGACCTTTAAAAATGTTAACCAATGGATTGGTCGAAATAACAGACAACTCTTGGTCGACCCAGATGTTGTTTTTGTCGGGGACAGCCCTAATTGGTTGGCACGACTGGCTAAGATATTATTTATCAAGCAGAGGTAGTTGGAGCCCAGTGAGGGCTATAGTAAGGGACCGTGAAGGAAGTTGTAGTGCTTCGTCAGCTCCTACCTGCTCTGCGGATGGGGAACTTTTTCTGGTCCTTAACGAATATGAACTGGACAACCTCAGCTGTCTAGGGAAAGAGAGATATAATTATGAGAGCGAGTGAGTGAGTGAGTGAGTGAGTGAGTGAGTGTGTATTACCTTCAGGTCGACCTGAGCAGGTGTCAGTCTGTCCAGACCCTTCTGTACCTGCGACGTACTGGGCTGGGTGAAGGACGGGTCATCCTCATCATCACCTAGCACCGCTTCCCAATGCTGGGACTCACAGAGACAAAGACACCAGAATCATCATCACCATCAGAAAGGGAAGGGTTTTTAGAGAGATGCTGGAGAGAGGGGGGTGATGGCGGTATAGAGAGATGCTGGAGAGAGGGGGTGATGGCGGTATAGAGAGATGCTGGAGAGAGGGGGGTGATGGCGGTATAGAGAGATGCTGGAGAGAGGGCGGTGATGGCGGTATAGAGAGATGCTGGAGAGAGGGCAGTGATGGCGGTATAGAGAGATGCTGGAGAGAGGGGGGTGATGGCGGTATAGAGAGATGCTGGAGAGAGGGCGGTGATGGCGATATAGAGAGATGCTGGAGAGAGGGCGGTGATGGCGGTATAGAGAGATGCTGGAGAGAGGGGGGTGATGGCGGTATAGAGAGATGCTGGAGAGAGGGCGGTGATGGCGGTATAGAGAGATGCTGGAGAGAGGGCGGTGATGGCGGTATAGAGAGATGCTGGAGAGAGGGGGGTGATGGCGGTATAGAGAGATGCTGGAGAGAGGGGGGTGATGGCGGTATAGAGAGATGCTGGAGAGAGGGCGGTGATGGCGGTATAGAGAGATGCTGGAGAGAGGGCGGTATAGAGAGATGAGGTAGGTGTGTTGTTAGTTACCCGTACTCCTTTGTTCTGGGAGCTCTGTGTGTTGGATGCTCTCTTTCTCTGAGACATGAGGGCTCTGACTGATGAGGGGGAAGACGACAATATCAACACAAGTGGAGTCGTGTCCCCTTTCAACTAACGGTAGCTAGGTAGAAATTAGCGTTCTGGCTGCGTAACGGTAGCTATTAGCGTTCTGGCTGCGTATCGGTAGCTATTAGCGTTCTGGCTGCGTCCCGGTAGCTATTAGCGTTCTGGCTGCGTCCCGGTAGCTATTAGCGTTCTGGCTGCGTAACGGTAGCTATTGGCGTTCTGGCTGCGTCCCTGTAGCTATTAGCGTTCTGGCTGCGTAACGGTAGCTATTGGCGTTCTGGCTGCGTCCCTGTAGCTATTAGCGTTCTGGCTGCGTAACGGTAGCTATTAGCGTTCTGGCTGCGTCCCTGTAGCTATTAGCGTTCTGGCTGCGTAACGGTAGCTATTAGCGTTCTGGCTGCGTCCCTGTAGCTATTAGCGTTCTGGCTGCGTAACGGTAGCTATTAGCGTTCTGGCTGCGTAAAGGTAGCTATTAGCGTTCTGGCTGCGTAAAGGTAGCTATTAGCGTTCTGGCTGCGTAAAGGTAGCTATTAGCGTTCTGGCTGCGTAAAGGTAGCTATTAGCGTTCTGGCTGCGTAAAGGTAGCTATTAGCGTTCTGGCTGCGTAACGGTAGCTATTAGCGTTCTGGCTGCGTAACGGTAGCTATTAGCGTTCTGGCTGCGCAACGGTAGCTATTAGCGTTCTGGCTGCGTAACGGTAGCTATTAGCGTTCTGGCTGCGTAAAGGTAGCTATTAGCGTTCTGGCTGCGTAAAGGTAGCTATTAGCGTTCTGGCTGCGTCCCGGTAGCTATTAGCGTTCTGGCTGCGTAACGGTAGCTATTAGCGTTCTGGCTGCGTAAAGGTAGCTAGTGGCGTTCTGGCTGCGTCCCGGTAGCTAGTAGCGTTCTGGCTGCGTCCCTGTAGCTATAAGCGTTCTGGCTGCGTAACGGTAGATATTAGCGTTCTGGCTGCGTAAAGGTAGCTATCAGCGTTCTGGCTGCGTAACGGTAGCTATTAGCGTTCTGGCTGCGTCCCTGTAGCTATTAGCGTTCTGGCTGCGTCCCTGTAGCTATTAGCGTTCTGGCTGCGTCCCTGTAGCTATTAGCGTTCTGGCTGCGTAACGGTAGCTATTAGCGTTCTGGCTGCGTCCCTGTAGCTATTAGCGTTCTGGCTGCGTAACGGTAGCTATTAGCGTTCTGGCTGCGTCCCTGTAGCTATTAGCGTTCTGGCTGCGTAAAGGTAGCTATTAGCGTTCTGGCTGCGTAAAGGTAGCTATTAGCGTTCTGGCTGCGTAAAGGTAGCTATTAGCGTTCTGGCTGCGTAAAGGTAGCTATTAGCGTTCTGGCTGCGTAAAGGTAGCTATTAGCGTTCTGGCTGCGTAAAGGTAGCTATTAGCGTTCTGGCTGCGTAAAGGTAGCTATTAGCGTTCTGGCTGCGTCCCGGTAGCTATTAGCGTTCTGGCTGCGTCCCGGTAGCTATTAGCGTTCTGGCTGCGGAAAGGTAGCTATTAGCGTTCTGGCTGCGTCCCTGTAGCTATAAGCGTTCTGGCTGCGTAACGGTAGCTATTAGCGTTCTGGCTGCGTAAAGGTAGCTATTAGCGTTCTGGCTGCGTCCCTGTAGCTATAAGCGTTCTGGCTGCGTAACGGTAGCTATTAGCGTTCTGGCTGCGTAAAGGTAGCTATTAGCGTTCTGGCTGCGTCCCTGTAGCTAGTAGCGTTCTGGCTGCGTCCCTGTAGCTATAAGCGTTCTGGCTGCGTAACGGTAGCTATTAGCGTTCTGGCTGCGTAAAGGTAGCTATTAGCGTTCTGGCTGCGTCCGGTAGCTATTAAGCGTTCTGGCTGCGTCCGGTAGCTATTAAGCGTTCTGGCTGCGTCCCGGTAGCTATTAGCGTTCTGGCTGCGTCCCGGTAGCTATTAGCGTTCTGGCTGCGTCCCGGTAGCTATTAGCGTTCTGGCTGCGTCCCGGTAGCTATTAGCGTTCTGGCTGCGTAAAGGTAGCTATTAGCGTTCTGGCTGCATAAAGGTAGCTAGTAGCGTTCTGGCTGCGTAACGGTAGCTAGTAGCGTTCTGGCTGCGTAACGGTAGCTATTAGCGTTCTGGCTGCGTAACGGTAGCTATTAGCCTTCTGGCTGCGTAAAGGTAGCTATTAGCGTTCTGGCTGCGTAAAGATAGCTATTAGCTTTCTGGCTGCGTAACGGTAGCTATTAGCTTTCTGGCTGCGTAACGGTAGCTATTAGCGTTCTGGCTGCGTCCCGGTAGCTATTAGCGTTCTGGCTGCGTCCCGGTAGCTATTAGCGTTCTGGCTGCGTAACGGTAGCTATTAGCGTTCTGACTGCGTCCCTGTAGCTATCAGCGTTCTGGCTGCGTCCCTGTAGCTATTAGCGTTCTGGCTGCGTAACGGTAGCTATTAGCGTTCTGGCTGCGTCCCTGTAGCTATTAGCGTTCTGGCTGCGTAACGGTAGCTATTAGCGTTCTGGCTGCGTAACGGTAGCTATTAGCGTTCTGGCTGCGTCCCTGTAGCTATTAGCGTTCTGGCTGCGTCCCGGTAGCTATTAGCGTTCTGGCTGCGTAACGGTAGCTATTAGCGTTCTGGCTGCGTAAAGGTAGCTAGTGGCGTTCTGGCTGCGTCCCGGTAGCTAGTAGCGTTCTGGCTGCGTCCCTGTAGCTATAAGCGTTCTGGCTGCGTAACGGTAGCTATTAGCGTTCTGGCTGCGTAAAGGTAGCTATCAGCGTTCTGGCTGCGTAACGGTAGCTATTAGCGTTCTGGCTGCGTCCCTGTAGCTATTAGCGTTCTGGCTGCGTCCTGTAGCTATTAGCGTTCTGGCTGCGTCCCTGTAGCTATTAGCGTTCTGGCTGCGTAACGGTAGCTATTAGCGTTCTGGCTGCGTCCCTGTAGCTATTAGCGTTCTGGCTGCGTAACGGTAGCTATTAGCGTTCTGGCTGCGTCCTGTAGCTATTAGCGTTCTGGCTGCGTAAAGGTAGCTATTGGCGTTCTGGCTGCGTAAAGGTAGCTATTAGCGTTCTGGCTGCGTAAAGGTAGCTATTAGCGTTCTGGCTGCGTAAAGGTAGCTATTAGCGTTCTGGCTGCGTCGGTAGCTATTGGCGTTCTGGCTGCGTGGTAGCTATTGGCGTTCTGGCTGCGTAACGTAAGGCGTTCTGGCAGCGTTCTGGCTTAATAAGCGTTCTGGCGTTCTGGCTGTAGCTATTGCTATGTAGCTAAGCGTTCTGGCTGCGTAGCTAGTAGCTATTAGCGTTCTGGCTGCGTCGGTAGCTATTAGCGTTCTGGCTGCGTAAGTAGGCTATTAGCGTTCTGGCCTGGCTAAAGGTAGCTATTAGCGTTCTGGCTGCGTCCCTGTAGCTATTAAGCGTTCTGGCTGCGTCCTGTAGCTATTAGCGTTCTGGCTGCGTAAAGGTAGCTATTAGCGTTCTGGCTGCGTCCGGTAGCTATAAGCGTTCTGGCTGCGTCCCTGTAGCTATTAAGCGTTCTGGCTGCGTCCCGGTAGCTATAAAGCGTTCTGGCTGCGTCCCTGTAGCTATTAGCGTTCTGGCTGCGTCCTGTAGCTATTGGCGTTCTGGCTGCGTCCTGTAGCTATTAGCGTTCTGGCTGCGTAACGGTAGCTATTAGCGTTCTGGCTGCGTCCTGTAGCTATTAGCGTTCTGGCTGCGTAACGGTAGCTATTAGCGTTCTGGCTGCGTCCCTGTAGCTATTAGCGTTCTGGCTGCATCCTGTAGCTATTAGCGTTCTGGCTGCGTCCTGTAGCTATTAGCGTTCTGGCTGCGTCGGTAGCTATTAGCGTTCTGGCTGCGTCCCTGTAGCTAGTAGCGTTCTGGCTGCGTCGGTAGCTATTAGCGTTCTGGCTGCGTCCCTGTAGCTATTAGCGTTCTGGCTGCTGCGTCCCTGTAGCTATTAGCGTTCTGGCTGCGTCCGGTAGCTATAGCGTTCTGGCTGCGTCCCTGTAGCTATTAGCGTTCTGGCTGCGTCCCTGTAGCTATTAGCGTTCTGGCTGCGTCCCGGTAGCTATTAAGCGTTCTGGCTGCGTCCCTGTAGCTATTAGCGTTCTGGCTGCGTCGGTAGCTATAGCGTTCTGGCTGCGTCCTGTAGCTATTAGCGTTCTGGCTGCGTCCCTGTAGCTATTAGCGTTCTGGCTGCGTAACGGTAGCTATTAGCGTTCTGGCTGCGTCCTGTAGCTATTAGCGTTCTGGCTGCGTAACGGTAGCTATTAGCGTTCTGGCTGCGTCCTGTAGCTATTAGCGTTCTGGCTGCATCCCGGTAGCTATAAGCGTTCTGGCTGCGTCCCTGTAGCTATTAGCGTTCTGGCTGCGTCCGGTAGCTATGGCGTTCTGGCTGCGTCCCTGTAGCTATTAGCGTTCTGGCTGCGTCCTGTAGCTATTAGCGTTCTGGCTGCGTCCCTGTAGCTATTAGCGTTCTGGCTGCGCCGGTAGCTATTAGCGTTCTGGCTGCGTCCTGTAGCTATTAGCGTTCTGGCTGCGTAACGGTAGCTATTAGCGTTCTGGCTGCGTCCCTGTAGCTATTAGCGTTCTGGCTGCGTCCTGTAGCTATTAGCGTTCTGGCTGCGTCCCTGTAGCTATTAGCGTTCTGGCTGCGTCGGTAGCTATTAGCGTTCTGGCTGCGTCCCTGTAGCTAGTAGCGTTCTGGCTGCGTCCGGTAGCTATTAGCGTTCTGGCTGCGTCCTGTAGCTATTAGCGTTCTGGCTGCGTCCCTGTAGCTATTAGCGTTCTGGCTGCGTCCGGTAGCTATAGCGTTCTGGCTGCGTCCCTGTAGCTATTAGCGTTCTGGCTGCGTCCTGTAGCTATTAGCGTTCTGGCTGCGTCCGGTAGCTATTAGCGTTCTGGCTGCGTCCCTGTAGCTATTAGCGTTCTGGCTGCGTCGGTAGCTATAAGCGTTCTGGCTGCGTCCCTGTAGCTATTAGCGTTCTGGCTGCGTCCCTGTAGCTATTAGCGTTCTGGCTGCGTCGGTAGCTATTAGCGTTCTGGCTGCGTCCTGTAGCTATAAGCGTTCTGGCTGCGTCCTGTAGCTATTAGCGTTCTGGCTGCGTCCCTGTAGCTATTAGCGTTCTGGCTGCGTAACGGTAGCTATTAGCGTTCTGGCTGCGTCCCTGTAGCTATTAGCGTTCTGGCTGCGTCCCGGTAGCTATAAGCGTTCTGGCTGCGTCCCTGTAGCTATTAAGCGTTCTGGCTGCGTCCGGTAGCTATAGCGTTCTGGCTGCGTCCTGTAGCTATTAGCGTTCTGGCTGCGTCCTGTAGCTATTAGCGTTCTGGCTGCGTCCCTGTAGCTATTAGCGTTCTGGCTGCGTAACGGTAGCTATTAGCGTTCTGGCTGCGTCCTGTAGCTATTAGCGTTCTGGCTGCGTAGCGGTAGCTATTAGCGTTCTGGCTGCGTCCCTGTAGCTATTAGCGTTCTGGCTGCATCCCTGTAGCTATTAAGCGTTCTGGCTGCGTCCCTGTAGCTATTGGCGTTCTGGCTGCGTCCGGTAGCTATTAGCGTTCTGGCTGCGTCCTGTAGCTAGTAGCGTTCTGGCTGCGTCCGGTAGCTATTAGCGTTCTGGCTGCGTCCCTGTAGCTATTAGCGTTCTGGCTGCGTCCTGTAGCTATTAGCGTTCTGGCTGCGTCCCGGTAGCTATAAGCGTTCTGGCTGCGTCCCTGTAGCTATTAGCGTTCTGGCTGCGTCCCTGTAGCTATTAGCGTTCTGGCTGCGTCCCGGTAGCTATTAGCGTTCTGGCTGCGTCCCTGTAGCTATTAGCGTTCTGGCTGCGTCCCGGTAGCTATAAGCGTTCTGGCTGCGTCCCTGTAGCTATTAGCGTTCTGGCTGCGTCCCTGTAGCTATTAGCGTTCTGGCTGCGTCGGTAGCTATTAGCGTTCTGGCTGCGTCCCTGTAGCTATTAGCGTTCTGGCTGCGTCCTGTAGCTATTAGCGTTCTGGCTGCGTCCCTGTAGCTATTAGCGTTCTGGCTGCATCCCGGTAGCTATAAGCGTTCTGGCTGCGTCCCTGTAGCTATTAGCGTTCTGGCTGCGTCGGTAGCTATAAAGCGTTCTGGCTGCGTCCTGTAGCTATTAGCGTTCTGGCTGCGTCCCTGTAGCTATTAGCGTTCTGGCTGCGTCCCTGTAGCTATTAGCGTTCTGGCTGCGTAACGGTAGCTATTAGCGTTCTGGCTGCGTCCCTGTAGCTATTAGCGTTCTGGCTGCGTAACGGTAGCTATTAGCGTTCTGGCTGCGTCCTGTAGCTATTAGCGTTCTGGCTGCGTCCTGTAGCTATTAGCGTTCTGGCTGCGTCCTGTAGCTATTAGCGTTCTGGCTGCGTCCCGGTAGCTATTAGCGTTCTGGCTGCGTCCTGTAGCTAGTAGCGTTCTGGCTGCGTCGGTAGCTATTAGCGTTCTGGCTGCGTCCTGTAGCTATTGGCGTTCTGGCTGCGTCCTGTAGCTATTAGCGTTCTGGCTGCGTCCGGTAGCTATAAGCGTTCTGGCTGCGTCCCTGTAGCTATTAGCGTTCTGGCTGCGTCCCTGTAGCTATTAGCGTTCTGGCTGCGTCGGTAGCTATTAAGCGTTCTGGCTGCGTCCCTGTAGCTATTAGCGTTCTGGCTGCGTCCCGGTAGCTATAAAGCGTTCTGGCTGCGTCCTGTAGCTATTAGCGTTCTGGCTGCGTCCGGTAGCTATTAGCGTTCTGGCTGCGTCCCTGTAGCTATTAGCGTTCTGGCTGCGTCCTGTAGCTATTAGCGTTCTGGCTGCGTCCCTGTAGCTATTAGCGTTCTGGCTGCGTCCCTGTAGCTATTAGCGTTCTGGCTGCGTCCGGTAGCTATTAGCGTTCTGGCTGCGTAAAGGTAGCTATTGGCGTTCTGGCTGCGTCCCTGTAGCTATTAGCGTTCTGGCTGCGTAACGGTAGCTAGTAGCGTTCTGGCTGCGTCCCTGTAGCTATTGGCGTTCTGGCTGCGTCCTCGTAGCTATTAGCGTTCTGGCTGCGTCCCTGTAGCTATTAGCGTTCTGGCTGCGTCCTGTAGCTATTAGCGTTCTGGCTGCGTCCTGTAGCTATTAGCGTTCTGGCTGCGTCCGGTAGCTATTAGCGTTCTGGCTGCGTCCTGTAGCTATTAGCGTTCTGGCTGCGTAACGGTAGCTATTAGCGTTCTGGCTGCGTCCCTGTAGCTATTAGCGTTCTGGCTGCGTAACGGTAGCTATTGGCGTTCTGGCTGCGTCCCTGTAGCTATTAGCGTTCTGGCTGCGTAACGGTAGCTATTGGCGTTCTGGCTGCGTCCCTGTAGCTATTAAGCGTTCTGGCTGCGTCCCTGTAGCTATTAGCGTTCTGGCTGCGTCCCTGTAGCTATTAGCGTTCTGGCTGCGTCCTGTAGCTATTAGCGTTCTGGCTGCGTCCCTGGTAGCTATTAGCGTTCTGGCTGCGTAACGGTAGCTATTAGCGTTCTGGCTGCGTCCCTGTAGCTATTAGCGTTCTGGCTGCGTCCTGTAGCTATAAGCGTTCTGGCTGCGTCCCTGTAGCTATTAGCGTTCTGGCTGCGTCCTGTAGCTATTAGCGTTCTGGCTGCGTCCCTGTAGCTATTAGCGTTCTGGCTGCGTCCTGTAGCTATTAGCGTTCTGGCTGCGTCCCTGTAGCTATTAGCGTTCTGGCTGCGTCCCGGTAGCTATTAGCGTTCTGGCTGCGTCCCTGTAGCTATTAGCGTTCTGGCTGCGTCCTGTAGCTATTAGCGTTCTGGCTGCGTCCGGTAGCTATTGGCGTTCTGGCTGCGTCCGGTAGCTATTAGCGTTCTGGCTGCGTCCTGTAGCTATTAGCGTTCTGGCTGCGTAACGGTAGCTATTGGCGTTCTGGCTGCGTCCCTGTAGCTATTAGCGTTCTGGCTGCGTAACGGTAGCTATTAGCGTTCTGGCTGCGTCCCTGTAGCTATTGGCGTTCTGGCTGCGTCGGTAGCTATTAGCGTTCTGGCTGCGTCCCTGTAGCTATTAGCGTTCTGGCTGCGTCCCGGTAGCTATTGGCGTTCTGGCTGCGTCCCTGTAGCTATTAGCGTTCTGGCTGCGTCCCGGTAGCTATAGCGTTCTGGCTGCGTCCCTGTAGCTATTAGCGTTCTGGCTGCGTCCCTGTAGCTATTAGCGTTCTGGCTGCGTCCCTGTAGCTATTAGCGTTCTGGCTGCGTCCGGTAGCTATTGGCGTTCTGGCTGCGTCCTGTAGCTATTAGCGTTCTGGCTGCGTCCGGTAGCTATTAGCGTTCTGGCTGCGTCCCTGTAGCTATTAGCGTTCTGGCTGCGTCCTGTAGCTATTAGCGTTCTGGCTGCGTCCCTGTAGCTATTAGCGTTCTGGCTGCGTCCGGTAGCTATTAGCGTTCTGGCTGCGTCCCTGTAGCTATTAGCGTTCTGGCTGCGTCGGTAGCTATTAGCGTTCTGGCTGCGTCCCTGTAGCTATTAGCGTTCTGGCTGCGTCCCTGTAGCTATTAGCGTTCTGGCTGCGTCCCTGTAGCTATAAGCGTTCTGGCTGCGTCCTGTAGCTATTAGCGTTCTGGCTGCGTCCCTGTAGCTATTAGCGTTCTGGCTGCGTCCGGTAGCTATTAGCGTTCTGGCTGCGTCCCTGTAGCTATTAGCGTTCTGGCTGCGTCGGTAGCTATAAGCGTTCTGGCTGCGTCCTGTAGCTATTAGCGTTCTGGCTGCGTCCTGTAGCTATTAGCGTTCTGGCTGCGTCCGGTAGCTATTAGCGTTCTGGCTGCGTCCCTGTAGCTATAGCGTTCTGGCTGCGTCCCTGTAGCTATTAGCGTTCTGGCTGCGTCCTGTAGCTATTAGCGTTCTGGCTGCGTCCTGTAGCTATTAGCGTTCTGGCTGCGTAACGGTAGCTATAGCGTTCTGGCTGCGTCCTGTAGCTATTAGCGTTCTGGCTGCGTCCCTGTAGCTATTAGCGTTCTGGCTGCGTAACGGTAGCTAGTAGCGTTCTGGCTGCGTCCCTGTAGCTATTAGCGTTCTGGCTGCGTCCCTGTAGCTATTAGCGTTCTGGCTGCGTCCCTGTAGCTATTAGCGTTCTGGCTGCGTCCCTGTAGCTATTAGCGTTCTGGCTGCGTCCCTGTAGCTATTGGCGTTCTGGCTGCGTCGGTAGCTATTAGCGTTCTGGCTGCGTCCTGTAGCTAAGCGTTCTGGCTGCGTCCTGTAGCTATTAGCGTTCTGGCTGCGTCCCTGGTAGCTATTAGCGTTCTGGCTGCGTCCTGTAGCTATTAAGCGTTCTGGCTGCGTCCTGTAGCTATTAGCGTTCTGGCTGCGTCCGGCTATAGCGTTCTGGCTGCGATCCCGGTAGCTATTAGCGTTCTGGCTGCGTCCTGTATTAGCGTTCTGGCTGCGTATGGCTGGCGTTCTGGCTGCGTCCCTGTAGCTATTAGCGTTCTGGCTGCGCGTTTGGCTGTGGTAGCTATTAGCGTTCTGGCTGCGTCCCTGTAGCTATTAGCGTTCTGGCTGCGTCCTGTAGCTATTAGCGTTCTGGCTGCGTCCCGGTAGCTATTAGCGTTCTGGCTGCGTCCCTGTAGCTATTAGCGTTCTGGCTGCGTCCTGTAGCTATTAGCGTTCTGGCTGCGTCCTGTAGCTATTAGCGTTCTGGCTGCGTCCCTGTAGCTATTAGCGTTCTGGCTGCGTAACGGTAGCTATTGGCGTTCTGGCTGCGTCGTAGCTATTAGCGTTCTGGCTGCGTCCCTGTAGCTATTAGCGTTCTGGCTGCTGGCTATTAGCGTTCTGGCTGCGTCCCTGTAGCTATTAGCGTTCTGGCTGCGTCCCTGTAGCTATTAGCGTTCTGGCTGCGTCCCTGTAGCTATTAGCGTTCTGGCTGCGTCCTGTAGCTATTAGCGTTCTGGCTGCGTCCTGTAGCTATTAGCGTTCTGGCTGCGTCGGTAGCTATAGCGTTCTGGCTGCGTCCTGTAGCTATTAGCGTTCTGGCTGCGTAACGGTAGCTATTAGCGTTCTGGCTGCGTCCCTGTAGCTATTAGCGTTCTGGCTGCGTAACGGTAGCTATTAGCGTTCTGGCTGCGTCCCTGTAGCTATTAGCGTTCTGGCTGCGTCGGTAGCTATTAGCGTTCTGGCTGCGTCCTGTAGCTATTAGCGTTCTGGCTGCGTCCCTGTAGCTATTAGCGTTCTGGCTGCGTCCCTGTAGCTATTAGCGTTCTGGCTGCGTCCCTGTAGCTATTGGCGTTCTGGCTGCGTCCTGTGGCTATTAGCGTTCTGGCTGCGTCCTGGCTAGCGTTCTGGGCAGCGGTAGCTATTAGCGTTCTGGCTGCGTCCCTGTAGCTATTAGCGTTCTGGCTGCGTCCCTGGCTATTAGCGTTCTGGCTGCGTCCCTGTAGCTATTAGCGTTCTGGCTGCGTCCCTGTAGCTATTAGCGTTCTGGCCTGGCTAGCGTTCTGGCTGCGTCCCTGTAGCTATTAGCGTTCTGGCTGCGTCAACGGTAGCTATTAGCGTTCTGGCTGCGTCCCTGGTAGCTATTAAGCGTTCTGGCTGCGTCGGTAGCTATTAGCGTTCTGGCTGCGTCCCTGTAGCTATTAGCGTTCTGGCTGCGTCGGTAGCTATTAGCGTTCTGGCTGCGTCCTGGTAGCTATTAAGCGTTCTGGCTGCGTCCCTGTAGCTATTAGCGTTCTGGCTGCGTCCTGTAGGCTATTAGCGTTCTGGCTGCGTCCCTGTAGCTATTAGCGTTCTGGCTGCGTCCCTGTAGCTATTAGCGTTCTGGCTGCGTCGGTAGCTATTAGCGTTCTGGCTGCGTCCTGTAGCTATTAGCGTTCTGGCTGCGCGGTAGCTATTAGCGTTCTGGCTGCGTCCCTGTAGCTATTAGCGTTCTGGCTGCGCTGTAGCTAATGGCGTTCTGGCTGCGTCCTGTAGCTATTAGCGTTCTGGCTGCGTCGGTAGCTATTGGCGTTCTGGCTGCGTCCCTGTAGCTATTGGCGTTCTGGCTGCGTCCCTGTAGCTATTAGCGTTCTGGCTGCGTCCCTGTAGCTATTAGCGTTCTGGCTGCGTCCGGTAGCTATTAGCGTTCTGGCTGCGTCCCTGTAGCTAGCTATTAGCGTTCTGGCTGCGTCCTGTAGCTATTAGCGTTCTGGCTGCGTCCTGTAGCTATGGCGTTCTGGCTGCGTCGGTAGCTATTAGCGTTCTGGCTGCGTCCCTGTAGCTATGGCGTTCTGGCTGCGTCCGGTAGCTATTAGCGTTCTGGCTGCGTCCCTGTAGCTATTAGCGTTCTGGCTGCGTCCCTGTAGCTATTAGCGTTCTGGCTGCGTCCCGGTAGCTATAGCGTTCTGGCTGCGTCCTGGTAGCTATTAGCGTTCTGGCTGCGTCCTGTAGCTATTAGCGTTCTGGCTGCGTCGGTAGCTATTAAGCGTTCTGGCTGCGTCCCTGTAGCTATTAGCGTTCTGGCTGCGTCGGTAGCTATTAGCGTTCTGGCTGCGTCCCTGTAGCTATTAGCGTTCTGGCTGCGTCCCTGTAGCTATTAGCGTTCTGGCCTGTAGCTATTAGCGTTCTGGCTGCGTCCTGTAGCTATTAGCGTTCTGGCTGCGTCCTGTAGCTATTAGCGTTCTGGCTGCGTCCCTGTAGCTAATGGCGTTCTGGCTGCGTCGGTAGCTATTAGCGTTCTGGCTGCGTGGTAGCTATTAGCGTTCTGGCTGCGTCCCTGTAGCTATTAGCGTTCTGGCTGCGTCGGTAGCTATTAGCGTTCTGGCTGCGTCCCTGTAGCTATTGGCGTTCTGGCTGCGTCCCTGTAGCTATTAGCGTTCTGGCTGCGTCCGGTAGCTATTAGCGTTCTGGCTGCGTCCCTGTAGCTATTAGCGTTCTGGCTGCGTCCTGTAGCTATTAAGCGTTCTGGCTGCGTCCGGTAGCTATTAAGCGTTCTGGCTGCGTCCCTGTAGCTATTAGCGTTCTGGCTGCGTAACGGTAGCTATTAGCGTTCTGGCTGCGTCCCTGTAGCTATTAGCGTTCTGGCTGCGTCCCTGTAGCTATTAGCGTTCTGGCTGCGTCCCGGTAGCTAGCGTTCTGGCTGCGTCCTGTAGCTATTAGCGTTCTGGCTGCGTCCCTGTAGCTATTAGGCGTTCTGGCTGGCTAGCGCGTTCTGGCTGCGTCCCTGTAGCTATTAGCGTTCTGGCTGCGTCCCGGTAGCTAGCGTTCTGGCTGCGTCCTGTAGCTATTAGCGTTCTGGCTGCGTCCCTGTAGCTATTAGCGTTCTGGCTGCGTCCCGGTAGCTATTAGCGTTCTGGCTGCGTCCCTGTAGCTATTAGCGTTCTGGCTGCGTCCCTGTAGCTATTAGCGTTCTGGCTGCGTCCCTGTAGCTATTAGCGTTCTGGCTGCGTAACGGTAGCTATTAGCGTTCTGGCTGCGTCCCTGTAGCTATTAGCGTTCTGGCTGCGTCCCGGTAGCTATTAGCGTTCTGGCTGCGTCCCTGTAGCTATTAGCGTTCTGGCTGCGTCCCGGTAGCTATAAGCGTTCTGGCTGCGTCCCTGTAGCTATTAGCGTTCTGGCTGCGTCCTGTAGCTATTAGCGTTCTGGCTGCGTCCTGTAGCTATTAGCGTTCTGGCTGCGTAACGGTAGCTATTAGCGTTCTGGCTGCGTCCCTGTAGCTATTAGCGTTCTGGCTGCGTAACGGTAGCTATTAGCGTTCTGGCTGCGTCCCTGTAGCTATTGGCGTTCTGGCTGCATCCCTGTAGCTATTGGCGTTCTGGCTGCGTCCCTGTAGCTATTAGCGTTCTGGCTGCGTCCCGGTAGCTAGGCGTTCTGGCTGCGTCCTGTAGCTAGTAGCGTTCTGGCTGCGTCCCGGTAGCTATTAGCGTTCTGGCTGCGTCCTGTAGCTATTAGCGTTCTGGCTGCGTCCTGTAGCTATTAGCGTTCTGGCTGCGTCGGTAGCTATAAGCGTTCTGGCTGCGTCCTGTAGCTATTAGCGTTCTGGCTGCGTCCCTGTAGCTATTAGCGTTCTGGCTGCGTCCCGGTAGGCTATTGGCGTTCTGGCTGCGTCCTGTAGCTATTAGCGTTCTGGCTGCGTCCCCGGTAGCTATAAGCGTTCTGGCTGCGTCCTGTAGCTATTAGCGTTCTGGCTGCGTCCCTGTAGCTATTAGCGTTCTGGCTGCGTAACGGTAGCTATTAGCGTTCTGGCTGCGTCCCTGTAGCTATTAGCGTTCTGGCTGCGTAACGGTAGCTATTAGCGTTCTGGCTGCGTCCCTGTAGCTATTAGCGTTCTGGCTGCATCCCGGTAGCTATTAGCGTTCTGGCTGCGTCCCTGTAGCTATTAGCGTTCTGGCTGCGTCCCGGTAGCTATAAGCGTTCTGGCTGCGTCCCTGTAGCTATTAGCGTTCTGGCTGCGTCCCTGTAGCTATTAGCGTTCTGGCTGCGTCCTGTAGCTATTAGCGTTCTGGCTGCGTCCCTGTAGCTATTAGCGTTCTGGCTGCGTAACGGTAGCTAATGGCGTTCTGGCTGCGTCCCTGTAGCTATTGGCGTTCTGGCTGCGTTGGTAGCTATTAGCGTTCTGGCTGCGTCCTGTAGCTATTAGCGTTCTGGCTGCGTCCCTGTAGCTATTAGCGTTCTGGCTGCGTCCTGTAGCTATTAGCGTTCTGGCTGCGTCCCTGTAGCTATTAGCGTTCTGGCTGCGTCCGGTAGCTATTAGCGTTCTGGCTGCGTCCCTGTAGCTATAGCGTTCTGGCTGCGTCGGTAGCTATTAGCGTTCTGGCTGCGTCCCTGTAGCTATTAGCGTTCTGGCTGCGTCCCTGTAGCTATTAGCGTTCTGGCTGCGTAACGGTAGCTATTAGCGTTCTGGCCGCGTCCCTGTAGCTATTAGCGTTCTGGCTGCGTCCTGTAGCTATTAGCGTTCTGGCTGCGTCGGTAGCTATTAGCGTTCTGGCTGCGTCCCTGTAGCTATTAGCGTTCTGGCTGCGTCGGTAGCTAGGCGTTCTGGCTGCGTCCCTGTAGCTATTAGCGTTCTGGCTGCGTCCCTGTAGCTATTAGCGTTCTGGCTGCGTCCCGGTAGCTATTAGCGTTCTGGCTGCGTCCCTGTAGCTATAAGCGTTCTGGCTGCGTCCCTGTAGCTATTAGCGTTCTGGCTGCGTCCTGTAGCTATTAGGCGTTCTGGCTGCGTCCTGTAGCTATTAGCGTTCTGGCTGCGTAACGGTAGCTATTAGCGTTCTGGCTGCGTAAAGGTAGCTAGTAGCGTTCTGGCTGCGTCCCTGTAGCTATTAGCGTTCTGGCTGCGTAACGGTAGCTATTAGCGTTCTGGCTGCGTCCCTGTAGCTATTAGCGTTCTGGCTGCGTCCCTGTAGCTATTAGCGTTCTGGCTGCGTCCCTGTAGCTATTAGCGTTCTGGCTGCGTCCCTGTAGCTATTAGCGTTCTGGCTGCGTCCCTGTAGCTATTAGCGTTCTGGCTGCGTCGGTAGCTATAAGCGTTCTGGCTGCGTCCTGTAGCTATTAGCGTTCTGGCTGCGTAACGGTAGCTATTAGCGTTCTGGCTGCGTCCCTGTAGCTATTAGCGTTCTGGCTGCGTAACGGTAGCTATTAGCGTTCTGGCTGCGTCCCTGTAGCTATTAGCGTTCTGGCTGCGTAACGGTAGCTATTAGCGTTCTGGCTGCGTCCTGTAGCTATTAGCGTTCTGGCTGCGTCCCTGTAGCTATTAGCGTTCTGGCTGCGTCCCTGTAGCTATTAGCGTTCTGGCTGCGTCCCTGTAGCTATTAGCGTTCTGGCTGCGTAACGGTAGCTATTAGCGTTCTGGCTGCGTAACGGTAGCTATTAGCGTTCTGGCTGCGTCCTGTAGCTATTAGCGTTCTGGCTGCGTCCTGTAGCTATTAGCGTTCTGGCTGCGTCCCTGTAGCTATTAGCGTTCTGGCTGCGTCCCTGTAGCTATTAGCGTTCTGGCTGCGTCCCTGTAGCTATTAAGCGTTCTGGCTGCGTCCCTGTAGCTATTAGCGTTCTGGCTGCGTCCTGTAGCTATTAGCGTTCTGGCTGCGTCCGGTAGCTATAAGCGTTCTGGCTGCGTCCCTGTAGCTATTAGCGTTCTGGCTGCGTCCTGTAGCTATTAGCGTTCTGGCTGCGTCCCTGTAGCTATTAGCGTTCTGGCTGCGTAACGGTAGCTATTAGCGTTCTGGCTGCGTCCCGGTAGCTATTAGCGTTCTGGCTGCGTCCTGTAGCTATTAGCGTTCTGGCTGCGTAACGGTAGCTATTAGCGTTCTGGCTGCGTCCCTGTAGCTATTAGCGTTCTGGCTGCGTAACGGTAGCTATTAGCGTTCTGGCTGCGTCCTGTAGCTATTAGCGTTCTGGCTGCGTCGGTAGCTATTAGCGTTCTGGCTGCGTCCCTGTAGCTATTAGCGTTCTGGCTGCGTCCCGGTAGCTATAAGCGTTCTGGCTGCGTCCCTGTAGCTATTAGCGTTCTGGCTGCGTCCCGGTAGCTATTAGCGTTCTGGCTGCGTCCCTGTAGCTATTAGCGTTCTGGCTGCGTCCTGTAGCTATTGGCGTTCTGGCTGCGTCCCTGTAGCTATTAGCGTTCTGGCTGCGTAACGGTAGCTATTAGCGTTCTGGCTGCGTCCCTGTAGCTATTAGCGTTCTGGCTGCGTAACGGTAGCTATTAGCGTTCTGGCTGCGTCCCTGTAGCTATTAGCGTTCTGGCTGCGTCCCTGTAGCTATTAGCGTTCTGGCTGCGTCCCTGTAGCTATTAGCGTTCTGGCTGCGTCCCGGTAGCTATTAGCGTTCTGGCTGCGTCCCTGTAGCTATTAGCGTTCTGGCTGCGTCGGTAGCTATTAGCGTTCTGGCTGCGTCCTGTAGCTATTAGCGTTCTGGCTGCGTCCCTGTAGCTATTAGCGTTCTGGCTGCGTCCGGTAGCTATAAGCGTTCTGGCTGCGTCCCTGTAGCTATTAAGCGTTCTGGCTGCGTCCCTGTAGCTATTAGCGTTCTGGCTGCGTCGGTAGCTATTAGCGTTCTGGCTGCGTCCCTGTAGCTATTAGCGTTCTGGCTGCGTCCCGGTAGCTATAGCGTTCTGGCTGCGTCCCTGTAGCTATTAGCGTTCTGGCTGCGTCCTGTAGCTATTAGCGTTCTGGCTGCGTCCTGTAGCTATTAGCGTTCTGGCTGCGTCCCTGTAGCTATAGCGTTCTGGCTGCGTCCTGTAGCTATTAGCGTTCTGGCTGCGTCCCTGGTAGCTATTAGCGTTCTGGCTGCGTCCTGTAGCTATTGGCGTTCTGGCTGCGTAACGGTAGCTATTGGCGTTCTGGCTGCGTCCCTGTAGCTATTAGCGTTCTGGCTGCGTAACGGTAGCTATTAGCGTTCTGGCTGCGTCCCTGTAGCTATTAGCGTTCTGGCTGCGTCCCTGTAGCTATTAGCGTTCTGGCTGCGTCCCTGTAGCTATTAGCGTTCTGGCTGCGTCCCTGTAGCTATTAGCGTTCTGGCTGCGCCCCTGTAGCTATTAGCGTTCTGGCTGCGCCCTGTAGCTATTAGCGTTCTGGCGCTGTAGCTATTAGCGTTCTGGCTGCGCCCTGTAGCTATAAGCGTTTGGCTGCGTCCCTGTAGCTAGCGTTCTGGCTGCGTAGCTATTAGCGTTCTGGCTGCGCCCTGTAGCTATTAGCGTTCTGGCTGCGTAACGGTAGCTATTAGCGTTCTGGCTGCGTGGTAGCTGTAGCGTTCTGGCTGCGTCCCTGTAGCTATTAGGCGTTCTGGCTGCTGCGTGCCCCTGTAGCTATTAGCGTTCTGGCTGCGTCCCTGTAGCTATTAGCGTTCTGGCTGCGCCCTGTAGCTATTAGGCGTTCTGGCTGCGCCCTGTAGCTATTAGCGTTCTGGCTGCGTCCCTGTAGCTATTAGCGTTCTGGCTGCGTCCGGTAGCTATAAGCGTTCTGGCTGCGTCCCTGTAGCTATTAGCGTTCTGGCTGCGTAACGGTAGCTATTAGCGTTCTGGCTGCGTCCCTGTAGCTATTAGCGTTCTGGCTGCGTAACGGTAGCTAATGGCGTTCTGGCTGCGTCCCTGTAGCTATTAGCGTTCTGGCTGCGTAACGGTAGCTATTAGCGTTCTGGCTGCGTCCCTGTAGCTATTAGCGTTCTGGCTGCGTCCTGTAGCTAGCGTTCTGGCTGCGCCCTGTAGCTAGCGTTCTGGCTGCGCCCTGTAGCTATTAGCGTTCTGGCGGCTAGCGTTCTGGCGTAGCTATTAGCGTTCTGGCTGCGTCCCTGTAGCTATTAAGCGTTCTGGCTGCGTCCTGTAGCTATTAGCGTTCTGGCTGCGTCCTGTAGCTATTAGCGTTCTGGCTGCGTCCTGTAGCTATTAGCGTTCTGGCTGCGCCCTGTAGCTATTAGCGTTCTGGCTGCGTCCGGTAGCTATTAGCGTTCTGGCTGCGTCCCTGTAGCTATTAGCGTTCTGGCTGCGCCCGGTAGCTATTAGCGTTCTGGCTGCGTCCCTGTAGCTATTAGCGTTCTGGCTGCGCCTGTAGCTATTAGCGTTCTGGCTGCGTCGGTAGCTATTAGCGTTCTGGCTGCGTCGGTAGCTATTAGCGTTCTGGCTGTAGCTATTAGCGTTCTGGCTGCGTAACGGTAGCTATTAGCGTTCTGGCTGCGTCCTGTAGCTATTAGCGTTCTGGCTGCGTAACGGTAGCTATTAGCGTTCTGGCTGCGTCCCTGTAGCTATTAGCGTTCTGGCTGCGTAACGGTAGCTATTAGCGTTCTGGCTGCGTCCCTGTAGCTATTAGCGTTCTGGCTGCGTCGGTAGCTATTAGCGTTCTGGCTGCGTCCCTGTAGCTATTAGCGTTCTGGCTGCGTCCGGTAGCTATGGCGTTCTGGCTGCGTCCCTGTAGCTATTAGCGTTCTGGCTGCGTCCTGTAGCTATTAGCGTTCTGGCTGCGTCCCTGTAGCTATTAGCGTTCTGGCTGCGTAACGGTAGCTATTAGCGTTCTGGCTGCGTCCTGTAGCTATTAGCGTTCTGGCTGCGTAACGGTAGCTATTAGCGTTCTGGCTGCGTCCCTGTAGCTATTAGCGTTCTGGCTGCGTCCTGTAGCTATTAAGCGTTCTGGCTGCGTCCTGTAGCTATTAGCGTTCTGGCTGCGTCGGTAGCTATTAGCGTTCTGGCTGCGTCCCTGTAGCTATTAGCGTTCTGGCTGCGTCCCGGTAGCTATTAGCGTTCTGGCTGCGTCCCTGTAGCTATTAGCGTTCTGGCTGCGTAACGGTAGCTATTAGCGTTCTGGCTGCGTCCCGGTAGCTATTAGCGTTCTGGCTGCGTCCCTGTAGCTATTAGCGTTCTGGCTGCGTAACGGTAGCTATTAGCGTTCTGGCTGCGTCCCTGTAGCTATTAGCGTTCTGGCTGCGTAACGGTAGCTATTAGCGTTCTGGCTGCGTCCCTGTAGCTATTAGCGTTCTGGCTGCGTAACGGTAGCTATTAGCGTTCTGGCTGCGTCCCTGTAGCTATTAGCGTTCTGGCTGCGTCCCGGTAGCTATAAGCGTTCTGGCTGCGTCCCTGTAGCTATTAGCGTTCTGGCTGCGTCCGGTAGCTATAAGCGTTCTGGCTGCGTCCTGTAGCTATTAGCGTTCTGGCTGCGTCCCTGTAGCTATTAGCGTTCTGGCTGCGTCCCTGTAGCTATTAGCGTTCTGGCTGCGTAACGGTAGCTATTGGCGTTCTGGCTGCGTCCCTGTAGCTATTAGCGTTCTGGCTGCGTAACGGTAGCTATTAGCGTTCTGGCTGCGTCCCTGTAGCTATTAGCGTTCTGGCTGCGTCCCTGTAGCTATTAGCGTTCTGGCTGCGTCCCTGTAGCTATTAGCGTTCTGGCTGCGTCCCGGTAGCTATTAGCGTTCTGGCTGCGTCCTGTAGCTATTAGCGTTCTGGCTGCGTCCCGGTAGCTATTAGCGTTCTGGCTGCGTCCCTGTAGCTATTAGCGTTCTGGCTGCGTCCCTGTAGCTATTAGCGTTCTGGCTGCGTCCCGGTAGCTATAAGCGTTCTGGCTGCGTCCCTGTAGCTATTAGCGTTCTGGCTGCGTCCCTGTAGCTATTAGCGTTCTGGCTGCGTCCCGGTAGCTATTAGCGTTCTGGCTGCGTCCCTGTAGCTATTAGCGTTCTGGCTGCGTCCCGGTAGCTATAAGCGTTCTGGCTGCGTCCCTGTAGCTATTAGCGTTCTGGCTGCGTCCTGTAGCTATTAGCGTTCTGGCTGCGTCCGGTAGCTATTAGCGTTCTGGCTGCGTCCTGTAGCTATAAGCGTTCTGGCTGCGTCCCTGTAGCTATTAGCGTTCTGGCTGCGTCCCTGTAGCTATTAGCGTTCTGGCTGCGTCCTGTAGCTATTAGCGTTCTGGCTGCGTAACGGTAGCTATTAGGCGTTCTGGCTGCGTCCCGGTAGCTATTAGCGTTCTGGCTGCGTCCCTGTAGCTATTAGCGTTCTGGCTGCGTAACGGTAGCTAGTAGCGTTCTGGCTGCGTCCTGTAGCTATTAGCGTTCTGGCTGCGTCCTGTAGCTATTAGCGTTCTGGCTGCGTCCTGTAGCTATTAGCGTTCTGGCTGCGTCCTGTAGCTATTAGCGTTCTGGCTGCGTCCTGTAGCTATTAGCGTTCTGGCTGCGTCGGTAGCTATAGCGTTCTGGCTGCGTCCCTGTAGCTATTAGCGTTCTGGCTGCGTCCCTGTAGCTATTAGCGTTCTGGCTGCGCCCCGTAGCTATGCGTTCTGGCTGCGTCCCTGTAGCTATTAGCGTTCTGGCTGCGTCCCGGTAGCTATTAGCGTTCTGGCTGCGTCCCTGTAGCTATTGGCGTTCTGGCTGCGCCCTGTAGCTATTAGCGTTCTGGCTGCGTCGGTAGCTATTAGCGTTCTGGCTGCGTCCCTGTAGCTATTAGCGTTCTGGCTGCGTCCCTGTAGCTATTAGCGTTCTGGCTGCGTCCTGTAGCTATTAGCGTTCTGGCTGCGTCCTGTAGCTATTAGCGTTCTGGCTGCGTCCCGGTAGCTATTAGCGTTCTGGCTGCGTGGTAGCTATTAGCGTTCTGGCTGCGTCCCTGTAGCTATTAGCGTTCTGGCTGCGTCGGTAGCTATTAGCGTTCTGGCTGCGTCCCTGTAGCTATTAGGCGTTCTGGCTGCGTCCCTGTAGCTATTAGGCGTTCTGGCTGCGTCCCTGGTAGCTATTAGCGTTCTGGCTGCGTCCTGTAGCTATTAGGCGTTCTGGCTGCGTCCCTGTAGCTATTAGCGTTCTGGCTGCGTCGGTAGCTATAAGCGTTCTGGCTGCGTCCCTGTAGCTATTAGGCGTTCTGGCTGCGTAACGGTAGCTATTAGCGTTCTGGCTGCGTCCCTGTAGCTATTAGCGTTCTGGCTGCGTAACGGTAGCTATTAGCGTTCTGGCTGCGTCCCTGTAGCTATTGGCGTTCTGGCTGCGTAACGGTAGCTATTAGCGTTCTGGCTGCGTCCTGTAGCTATTAGCGTTCTGGCTGCGTCCCTGTAGCTATTAGCGTTCTGGCTGCGTCCCTGTAGCTATTAGCGTTCTGGCTGCGTCCTGTAGCTATTAGCGTTCTGGCTGCCGAACGGTAGCTATTAGCGTTCTGGCTGCGTAACGGTAGCTATTAGCGTTCTGGCTGCGTCCCTGTAGCTATTAGCGTTCTGGCTGCGTCCCTGTAGCTATAAGCGTTCTGGCTGCGTCCCTGTAGCTATTAGCGTTCTGGCTGCGTCCCTGTAGCTATTAGCGTTCTGGCTGCGTCCCTGTAGCTATTAGCGTTCTGGCTGCGTCCCTGTAGCTATTAGCGTTCTGGCTGCGTCCCTGTAGCTATTAGCGTTCTGGCTGCGTCCCGGTAGCTATAAGCGTTCTGGCTGCGTCCCTGTAGCTATTAGCGTTCTGGCTGCGTCCCTGTAGCTATTAGCGTTCTGGCTGCGTCCCTGTAGCTATTAGCGTTCTGGCTGCGTAACGGTAGCTATTAGCGTTCTGGCTGCGTCCCGGTAGCTATTAGCGTTCTGGCTGCGTCCCTGTAGCTATTAGCGTTCTGGCTGCGTAACGGTAGCTATTAGCGTTCTGGCTGCGTCCTGTAGCTATTAGCGTTCTGGCTGCGTGCGGTAGCTATTAGCGTTCTGGCTGCGTCCTGTAGCTATTAGGCGTTCTGGCTGCGTAACGGTAGCTATTAGCGTTCTGGCTGCGTCCTGTAGCTATTGGCGTTCTGGCTGCGTCCGGTAGCTATTAAGCGTTCTGGCTGCGTCCCTGTAGCTATTAGCGTTCTGGCTGCGTCGGTAGCTATGGCGTTCTGGCTGCGTCCTGTAGCTATTAGCGTTCTGGCTGCGTCCCTGTAGCTATTAGCGTTCTGGCTGCGTCCTGTAGCTATTAGCGTTCTGGCTGCGTAACGGTAGCTATTAGCGTTCTGGCTGCGTCCCTGTAGCTATTAGCGTTCTGGCTGCGTAACGGTAGCTATTAGCGTTCTGGCTGCGTCCTGTAGCTATTAGCGTTCTGGCTGCGCCCCTGTAGCTATTAGCGTTCTGGCTGCGTCCCTGTAGCTATTAGCGTTCTGGCTGCGTCGGTAGCTATTAGCGTTCTGGCTGCGTCCCTGTAGCTATTAGCGTTCTGGCTGCGTCCCGGTAGCTATTAGCGTTCTGGCTGCGTCCCTGTAGCTATTAGCGTTCTGGCTGCGTCCTGTAGCTATTAGCGTTCTGGCTGCGTCCGGTAGCTATTAGCGTTCTGGCTGCGTCCCTGTAGCTATTAGCGTTCTGGCTGCGTCCTGTAGCTATTAGGCGTTCTGGCTGCGCCCGGTAGCTATTAGCGTTCTGGCTGCGTCCTGTAGCTATTAGCGTTCTGGCTGCGTCGGTAGCTATAGCGTTCTGGCTGCGTCCCTGTAGCTATTAGCGTTCTGGCTGCGTCCTGTAGCTATTAGCGTTCTGGCTGCGTCCCGGTAGCTATTAGGCGTTCTGGCTGCGTCCCTGTAGCTATTAGCGTTCTGGCTGCGTCCCTGTAGCTATTAGCGTTCTGGCTGCGCCCTGTAGCTATTAGCGTTCTGGCTGCGTCCTGTAGCTATTAGCGTTCTGGCTGCGTAACGGTAGCTATTAGCGTTCTGGCTGCGTAAAGGTAGCTATTAGCGTTCTGGCTGCGTCCTGTAGCTATTAGCGTTCTGGCTGCGTAACGGTAGCTAGTAGCGTTCTGGCTGCGTCCCTGTAGCTATTAGCGTTCTGGCTGCGTCCCTGTAGCTATTAGCGTTCTGGCTGCGTCCCTGTAGCTATTAGCGTTCTGGCTGCGTCCCTGTAGCTATTAGCGTTCTGGCTGCGTCCCTGTAGCTATTAGCGTTCTGGCTGCGTCCCGGTAGCTATAAGCGTTCTGGCTGCGTCCCTGTAGCTATTAGCGTTCTGGCTGCGTAACGGTAGCTATTAGCGTTCTGGCTGCGTCCCTGTAGCTATTAGCGTTCTGGCTGCGTAACGGTAGCTATTAGCGTTCTGGCTGCGTCCTGTAGCTATTAGCGTTCTGGCTGCGTAACGGTAGCTATTAGCGTTCTGGCTGCGTCCCTGTAGCTATTAGCGTTCTGGCTGCGTCCTGTAGCTATTAGCGTTCTGGCTGCGTCCTGTAGCTATTAGCGTTCTGGCTGCGTCCCTGTAGCTATTAGCGTTCTGGCTGCGTCGGTAGCTATTGGCGTTCTGGCTGCGTCCCTGTAGCTATTAGCGTTCTGGCTGCGTCCCGGTAGCTATTAGCGTTCTGGCTGCGTCCCTGTAGCTATTAGCGTTCTGGCTGCGTCCGGTAGCTATTAGCGTTCTGGCTGCGTAGCGGTAGCTATTAGCGTTCTGGCTGCGTAACGGTAGCTATTAGCGTTCTGGCTGCGCCCTGTAGCTATTAGCGTTCTGGCTGCGTCCCTGTAGCTATAAGCGTTCTGGCTGCGTCCCTGTAGCTATTAGCGTTCTGGCTGCGTCCTGTAGCTATTAGCGTTCTGGCTGCGTAACGGTAGCTATTAGCGTTCTGGCTGCGTCCCTGTAGCTATTAGCGTTCTGGCTGCGTCGGTAGCTATTAGCGTTCTGGCTGCGTCCGGTAGCTATTAGCGTTCTGGCTGCGTCCGGTAGCTATTAGCGTTCTGGCTGCGTCCCTGTAGCTATTAGCGTTCTGGCTGCGTCGGTAGCTATTAGCGTTCTGGCTGCGTCGGTAGCTATTAGCGTTCTGGCTGCGTCCCGGTAGCTATTAGCGTTCTGGCTGCGTCCCTGTAGCTATTAGCGTTCTGGCTGCGTCCTGTAGCTATAAGCGTTCTGGCTGCGTCCCTGTAGCTATTAGCGTTCTGGCTGCGTCGGTAGCTATTGGCGTTCTGGCTGCGTCGGTAGCTATTAGCGTTCTGGCTGCGTCCTGTAGCTATAGCGTTCTGGCTGCGTCCCTGTAGCTATTGGCGTTCTGGCTGCGTCCCTGTAGCTATTAGCGTTCTGGCTGCGTAACGGTAGCTATTGGCGTTCTGGCTGCGTCCTGTAGCTATTAGCGTTCTGGCTGCGTAACGGTAGCTATTAGCGTTCTGGCTGCGTCCCTGTAGCTATTAGCGTTCTGGCTGCGTAACGGTAGCTATTAGCGTTCTGGCTGCGCCCTGTAGCTATTAGCGTTCTGGCTGCGTAACGGTAGCTATTAGCGTTCTGGCTGCGTCCTGTAGCTATTAGCATTCTGGCTGCGCCCTGTAGCTATTAGCGTTCTGGCTGCGTCCTGTAGCTATTAGCGTTCTGGCTGCGTAACGGTAGCTATTAGCGTTCTGGCTGCGTCCTGTAGCTATCAACGTTCTGGCTGCGTCCCTGTAGCTATTAGCGTTCTGGCTGCGTAACGGTAGCTATTAGCGTTCTGGCTGCGTCCCTGTAGCTATTAGCGTTCTGGCTGCGTAACGGTAGCTATTAGCGTTCTGGCTGCGTAACGGTAGCTATTAGCGTTCTGGCTGCGTCCCTGTAGCTATTAGCGTTCTGGCTGCGTCCCTGTAGCTATTAGCGTTCTGGCTGCGTCCCTGTAGCTATTAGCGTTCTGGCTGCGTCCCTGTAGCTATTAGCGTTCTGGCTGCGTCCCGGTAGCTATAAGCGTTCTGGCTGCGTCCCTGTAGCTATTAGCGTTCTGGCTGCGTCCTTGTAGCTATTAGCGTTCTGGCTGCGTCCCTGTAGCTATTAGCGTTCTGGCTGCGTAAAGGTAGCTATCAGCGTTCTGGCTGCGTAACGGTAGCTATTAGCGTTCTGGCTGCGTCCGGTAGCTATTAGCGTTCTGGCTGCGTCCCTGTAGCTATTAGCGTTCTGGCTGCGTCCTTGTAGCTATTAGCGTTCTGGCTGCGTAACGGTAGCTATTAGCGTTCTGGCTGCGTAACGGTAGCTATTAGCGTTCTGGCTGCGTCCCTGTAGCTATTAGCGTTCTGGCTGCGTAACGGTAGCTATTAGCGTTCTGGCTGCGTCCCGGTAGCTATTAGCGTTCTGGCTGCGTAACGGTAGCTATTAGCGTTCTGGCTGCGTCCTGTAGCTATTAGCGTTCTGGCTGCGTCGGTAGCTATAAGCGTTCTGGCTGCGTCCCTGTAGCTATTAGCGTTCTGGCTGCGTCCTGTAGCTATTAGCGTTCTGGCTGCGTCCCGGTAGCTATAAGCGTTCTGGCTGCGTCCTGTAGCTATTAGCGTTCTGGCTGCGTCCTGTAGCTATTAGCGTTCTGGCTGCGTCCTGTAGCTATTAGCGTTCTGGCTGCGTAACGGTAGCTATTAGCGTTCTGGCTGCGTCCCGGTAGCTATTAGCGTTCTGGCTGCGTCCCTGTAGCTATTAGCGTTCTGGCTGCGTAACGGTAGCTATTAGCGTTCTGGCTGCGCCCTGTAGCTATTAGCGTTCTGGCTGCGCGTAACGGTAGCTATTAGCGTTCTGGCTGCGTCCTGTAGCTATTAGCGTTCTGGATGCGTAACGGTAGCTATTAGCGTTCTGGCTGCGTAAAGGTAGCTATTAGCGTTCTGGCTGCGTAAAGGTAGCTATTAGCGTTCTGGCTGCGTAAAGGTAGCTATTAGCGTTCTGGCGCGCCCTGTAGCTAGTAGCGTTCTGGCTGCGTCCCTGTAGCTATAAGCGTTCTGGCTGCGTAACGGTAGCTATTAGCGTTCTGGCTGCGTCCCGGTAGCTATTAGCGTTCTGGCTGCGTCCCGGTAGCTATCAGCGTTCTGGCTGCGTAAAGGTAGCTATTAGCGTTCTGGCTGCGTAACGGTAGCTATTAGCGTTCTGGCTGCGTAACGGTAGCTATTAGCGTTCTGGCTGCGTAACGGTAGCTATTAGCGTTCTGGCTGCGTAAAGGTAGCTATTAGCGTTCTGGCTGCGTAACGGTAGCTATTAGCGTTCTGGCTGCGTCCCTGTAGCTATCAGCGTTCTGGCTGCGCCCTGTAGCTATTAGCGTTCTGGCTGCGTAACGGTAGCTATTAGCGTTCTGGCTGCGTCCTTGTAGCTATTAGCGTTCTGGCTGCGTAACGGTAGCTATTGGCGTTCTGGCTGCGTCCCTGTAGCTATTAGCGTTCTGGCTGCGTCCTGTAGCTATTAGCGTTCTGGCTGCGTCCCTGTAGCTATTAGCGTTCTGGCTGCGTCCCTGTAGCTATTAGCGTTCTGGCTGCGTCCCTGTAGCTATTAGCGTTCTGGCTGCGTCCCGGTAGCTATAAGCGTTCTGGCTGCGTCCCTGTAGCTATTAGCGTTCTGGCTGCGTCCCTGTAGCTATTAGCGTTCTGGCTGCGTCCTGTAGCTATTAGCGTTCTGGCTGCGTAACGGTAGCTATTAGCGTTCTGGCTGCGTCGGTAGCTATTAGCGTTCTGGCTGCGTCCTGTAGCTATTAGCGTTCTGGCTGCGTAACGGTAGCTATTAGCGTTCTGGCTGCGTCCCTGTAGCTATTAGCGTTCTGGCTGCGTAACGGTAGCTATTAGCGTTCTGGCTGCGTCCCTGTAGCTATTAGCGTTCTGGCTGCGTAACGGTAGCTATTAGCGTTCTGGCTGCGTCCCTGTAGCTATTAGCGTTCTGGCTGCGTCCCGGTAGCTATAAGCGTTCTGGCTGCGTCCCTGTAGCTATTAGCGTTCTGGCTGCGTCCCGGTAGCTATAAGCGTTCTGGCTGCGTCCCTGTAGCTATTAGCGTTCTGGCTGCGTCCCTGTAGCTATTAGCGTTCTGGCTGCGTCCCTGTAGCTATTAGCGTTCTGGCTGCGTAACGGTAGCTATTAGCGTTCTGGCTGCGTCCCTGTAGCTATTAGCGTTCTGGCTGCGTCCCTGTAGCTATTAGCGTTCTGGCTGCGTAACGGTAGCTATTAGCGTTCTGGCTGCGTCCCTGTAGCTATTAGCGTTCTGGCTGCGTAACGGTAGCTATTAGCGTTCTGGCTGCGTCCCTGTAGCTATTAGCGTTCTGGCTGCGTAACGGTAGCTATTAGCGTTCTGGCTGCGTCCCTGTAGCTATTAGCGTTCTGGCTGCGTAACGGTAGCTATTAGCGTTCTGGCTGCGTAAAGGTAGCTAGTAGCGTTCTGGCTGCGTCCCTGTAGCTATTAGCGTTCTGGCTGCGTAACGGTAGCTAGTAGCGTTCTGGCTGCGTCCCTGTAGCTATTAGCGTTCTGGCTGCGTCCCTGTAGCTATTAGCGTTCTGGCTGCGTCCCTGTAGCTATTAGCGTTCTGGCTGCGTCCCTGTAGCTATTAGCGTTCTGGCTGCGTCCCTGTAGCTATTAGCGTTCTGGCTGCGTCCCGGTAGCTATAAGCGTTCTGGCTGCGTCCCTGTAGCTATTAGCGTTCTGGCTGCGTAACGGTAGCTATTAGCGTTCTGGCTGCGTCCCTGTAGCTATTAGCGTTCTGGCTGCGTAACGGTAGCTATTAGCGTTCTGGCTGCGTCCCTGTAGCTATTAGCGTTCTGGCTGCGTAACGGTAGCTATTAGCGTTCTGGCTGCGTCCCTGTAGCTATTAGCGTTCTGGCTGCGTCCCTGTAGCTATTAGCGTTCTGGCTGCGTCCCTGTAGCTATTAGCGTTCTGGCTGCGCCCTGTAGCTATTAGCGTTCTGGCTGCGTCCGGTAGCTATTAGCGTTCTGGCTGCGTCCCTGGTAGCTATTAGCGTTCTGGCTGCGTCCGGTAGCTATTAGCGTTCTGGCTGCGTCCCTGTAGCTATTAGCGTTCTGGCTGCGTCCCGGTAGCTATTAGCGTTCTGGCTGCGTAACGGTAGCTATTAGCGTTCTGGCTGCGTAACGGTAGCTATTAGCGTTCTGGCTGCGTCCCTGTAGCTATTAGCGTTCTGGCTGCGTCCCTGTAGCTATAAGCGTTCTGGCTGCGTCCCTGTAGCTATTAGCGTTCTGGCTGCGTCCCTGTAGCTATTAGCGTTCTGGCTGCGTCCGGTAGCTATTAGCGTTCTGGCTGCGTCCGGTAGCTATTAGCGTTCTGGCTGCGTCGGTAGCTATTAGCGTTCTGGCTGCGTCCCTGTAGCTATTAGCGTTCTGGCTGCGTCCCTGTAGCTATAAGCGTTCTGGCTGCGTCCGGTAGCTATTAGCGTTCTGGCTGCGTCCCGGTAGCTATTAGCGTTCTGGCTGCGTCCCGGTAGCTATTAGCGTTCTGGCTGCGTCCTGTAGCTATAAGCGTTCTGGCTGCGTCCCTGTAGCTATTAGCGTTCTGGCTGCGTCCTGTAGCTATTAGCGTTCTGGCTGCGTAACGGTAGCTATTAGCGTTCTGGCTGCGTCCTGTAGCTATTAGCGTTCTGGCTGCGTAACGGTAGCTATTAGCGTTCTGGCTGCGTAACGGTAGCTATTAGCGTTCTGGCTGCGTCCCGGTAGCTATTAGCGTTCTGGCTGCGTCCCTGTAGCTATTAGCGTTCTGGCTGCGTCCCTGTAGCTATTAGCGTTCTGGCTGCGTAACGGTAGCTATTAGCGTTCTGGCTGCGTAACGGTAGCTATTAGCGTTCTGGCTGCGTAACGGTAGCTATTAGCGTTCTGGCTGCGTAACGGTAGCTATTAGCGTTCTGGCTGCGTAACGGTAGCTATTAGCGTTCTGGCTGCGTAACGGTAGCTATTAGCGTTCTGGCTGCGTAACGGTAGCTATTAGCGTTCTGGCTGCGTCCCTGTAGCTATTAGCGTTCTGGCTGCGTAAAGGTAGCTATTAGCGTTCTGGCTGCGTAACGGTAGCTATTAGCGTTCTGGCTGCGTCCCTGTAGCTATTAGCGTTCTGGCTGCGTAAAGGTAGCTATCAGCGTTCTGGCTGCGTAACGGTAGCTATTAGCGTTCTGGCTGCGTCCCTGTAGCTATTAGCGTTCTGGCTGCGTCCCTGTAGCTATTAGCGTTCTGGCTGCGTCCCGGTAGCTATTAGCGTTCTGGCTGCGTCCCTGTAGCTATTAGCGTTCTGGCTGCGTCCCTGTAGCTATTAGCGTTCTGGCTGCGTCCCGGTAGCTATTAGCGTTCTGGCTGCGTAACGGTAGCTATCAGCGTTCTGGCTGCGTAACGGTAGCTATTAGCGTTCTGGCTGCGTCCCGGTAGCTATTAGCGTTCTGGCTGCGTCCCGGTAGCCAGCTAGCTAGTGATGGACACACCAAAGCCAGCAAACTGGGCAACATTAGGGAACAATCATTCATCAACAGCAAACTGAAATGTATTTAACCGGGGAAAGTCACGTTAACCAGATATTCACTCACTCAAATACTGTTTACAAACTTCTTCCGCTTCTCAAACTCCCGCTGGTCGAGACGCGTGTTGATGACGTACACACGTCCTCTTTTCTTTTTCCTCTTCCAAATATTCATATAACTAAACCAAGATATTCATATAACTAAACCAAGATATTCATATAACTAAACCAAGATATTCATATAACTAAACCAAGATATTCATATAATTAAACCAAGATATTCATATAACTAAACCAAGATATTCATATAACTAAACCAAGATATTCATATAACTAAACCAAGATATTCATATAATTAAACTATTCATATAACTAAACCAGATATTCATATAATTAAACCAAGATATTCATATAACTAAACCAGATATTCATATAATTAAACCAAGATATTCATACAACTAAACCAAGATATTCATATAACTAAACCAAGATATTCATATAACTAAACCAAGATATTCATATAACTAAACCAAGATATTCATATAACTAAACCAAGATATTCATATAATTAAACTATTCATATAACTAAACCAAGATATTCATATAATTAAACTATTCATATAACTAAACCAAGATATTCATATAATTAAACTATTCATATAACTAAACCAAGATATTCATATAATCAAACTATTCATATAACTAATCCAGATATTCATATAATTAAACTATTCATATAACTAAACCAAGATATTCATATAATTAAACTATTCATATAACTATAACTAAACCAAGATATTCATATAACTAAACCAAGATATTCATATAACTAAACCAAGATATTCATATAACTAAACCAAGATATTCATATAACTAAACTATTCATATAACTAAACCAAGATATTCATATAACTAAACCAAGATATTCATATAACTAAACCAAGATATTCATATAATTAAACTATTCATATAACTAAACCAAGATATTCATATAATTAAACTATTCATATAACTAAACCAAGATATTCATATAATTAAACTATTCATATAACTAAACCAAGATATTCATATAACTAAACCAAGATATTCATATAACTAAACCAAGATATTCATATAACTAAACCAGATATTCATATAACTAAACCAAGATATTCATATAACTAAACCAAGATATTCATATAATTAAACTATTCATATAACTAAACCAAGATATTCATATAACTAAACCAAGATATTCATATAACTAAACCAAGATATTCATATAACTAAACCAGATATTTATATAACTAAACCAGATATTCATATAACTAAACCAAGATATTCATATAACTAAACCAAGATATTCATATAATTAAACTATTCATATAACTAAACCAAGATATTCATATAACTAAACCAGATATTCATATAACTAAACCAGATATTCATATAACTAAACCAAGATATTCATATAACTAAACCAAGATATTCATATAATTAAACTATTCATATAACTAAACCAAGATATTCATATAACTAAACCAAGATATTCATATAACTAAACCAGATATTTATATAACTAAACCAGATATTCATATAACTAAACCAAGATATTCATATAACTAAACCAGATATTCATATAATTAAACTATTCATATAACTAATCCAGATATTCATATAACTAAACCAAGATATTCATATAACTAAACCAAGATATTCATATAACTAAACCAAGATATTCATATAACTAAACCAAGATATTCATATAACTAAACCAGATATTCATATAACTAAACCAAGATATTCATATAACTAAACCAAGATATTCATATAACTAAACCAGATATTCATATAACTAAACCAAGATATTCATATAACTAAACCAAGATATTCATATAACTAAACCAAGATATTCATATAACTAAACCAAGATATTCATATAACTAAACCAAGATATTCATATAACTAAACCAAGATATTCATATAACTAAACCAAGATATTCATATAACTAAACCAAATATTCATATAACTAAACCAAGATATTCATATAACTAAACCAGATATTCATATAATTAAACTATTCATATAACTAATCCAGATATTCATATAACTAAACCAAGATATTCATATAACTAAACCAAGATATTCATATAACTAAACCAGATATTCATATAACTAAACCAAGATATTCATATAACTAAACCAAGATATTCATATAACTAAACCAAATATTCATATAACTAAACCAAGATATTCATATAACTAAACCAAATATTAATATAACTAAACCAGATATTCATATAACTAAACCAGATATTCATATAACTAAACCAAGATATTCAGATAACTAAACCAAGATATTCATACAACTAAACCAAATATTCATATAACTAAACCAAGATATTCATATAACTAAACCAAGATATTAATATAACTAAACCCAGATATTCATATAACTAAACCAGATATTCATATAACTAAACCAAGATATTCAGATAACTAAACCAAGATATTCATACAACTAAACCAAATATTCATATAACTAAACCAAGATATTCATATAACTAAACCAAGATAGACCACAGCCTCTAGTTTCCAAACGGGAACAAATGAGTCCTATTCGGCAGAGCCAACTGGTGCGTTGTGAAGTGCGTTCTGAAGTGCGTGTGCGCAATAACTCAATTCGTCTTTGCACTCCTTCTACAAATCTTAGTCCCCTCTGTTCATAACAGATTTTAGTTTTGGGAATAGAAAACTGTATTGAAATCAAATGTTTAATCGATGAGAAAATGTGATTTCGGACAAAATCCATTTCATTCCATCTTCTCCCAATAGCGGCCAGTGGGCTTCCTCTCACTTCCATATTTGGTAGTGAGTGGAAATGACAAGCGGATGCTTCACGTTTATACATCCTGGTGAAATCTGTCTCATTGGTCTATCTGTGCTTCTTCTGTGGGTTTTATGGTGGACTACAACCCAAAAAGATGTATTGCCGCCACCAACTGGACGGGTTGAAAAAACAAGGTAAAAAGAAAATCAATACGTGATCAAATCAAATCAAATTTATTTATAAAGCCCCCCTTACATCAGCTGATGTCACAGAGTGCTGTACAGAAACCCAGCCTAAAACCCCAAACAGCAAGCAATGCAGGTGTAAAAGCACGGTGGCTAGGAAAAACTCCCTAGAAGGCCAAAACCTAGGAAGAAACCTAGAGAGGAACCAGGCTGTGAGGGGTGGCCAGTCCTCTTCTGGCTGTGCCGGGTGCAGATTATAACAGAACATGGACAAGATTTTAAAATGTTCATAAAACAGGCAGAACAGTTGAAACTGGAGAAGCAGCACGGCCAGGTGGACTCGGGACATCAAGGAGTCATCAGGCCAGGTAGGCCTTGAGGAATGGTCCTAATGCTCAGGTCCTCCGAGAGAGAGAGAGAGAGAGAGATAGAGAGAGAGAGAGAGAGAGAGAAGAATAAAAAAGAAAGAAAGAGAGAGATAATTAGAGAGAGCATACTTAAATTCGCACAGGACACCAGATAAGAGAAGAAATACTCCAGATATAACAAACGGACCCTAGCCCCCCGAAACATAAACTACTGCAGCATAAATACTGGGGGCTGAGACAGGAGGGGTCGGGAGACACTGTGGCCCCGTCCGACGAAACCCCCGGACAGGGCCATACAGGCAGGATATAACCCCACCCACTCTGCCCGAAGCACAGCCCCCACACCACTAGAGGGATATCTTCAACCACCAACTTACCATCCTGAGACAAGGCCGAGTATAGCCCACAAGATCTCCGCCACGGCACCAGAAGCCAGTGACTCAGCCCCTGTAATAGGGTTAGAGGCAGAGAATCCCAGTGGAGGGGAACCGGCCAGGCAAAGACAGCAAGGGTGGTTCGTTGCTCCAGTGCCTTTCCGTTCACCTTCACACTCCTGGGCCAGACTACACTCAGTCATAGAACCTACTGAAGAGATGAGTCTTCAATAAAGACTTAAAGGTTGAGACCGAGTCTGCGTCTCTCACATGGATAGGCAGACTATTCCATAAAAATTGAGCTCTATAGGAAAAAGCCCTGCCTCCAGCTGTTTGCTTAGAAATTCTAGGGACAGTAAGGAGGCCTGCGTCTTGTGACCGTAGCGTACGTGTAGGTATGTGATAGGGAAAACTAACTTAATTCATCCACCCAAATAGAAATAGTACATTGACATAACCAAAACTCCCACTTCTTCCTTCTTTCAAATCTCCATATCTCCCTTCTCAGGCTCTAGGACCTGAGAGAGTGGTACAGCTTGTTACAATGCTCCATGCAACTCCTCCGCCGAGAAATCTTTGTCCCAGGAACCGCTCAGCCGCTTCCACAATATCTATTTTCCTGGACCTCTTTTCCACCTTGGCAGTGCCGAGTGGCGCAGCGGTCTAAGGCACTGCATCTCAGTGCAAAAGGTTGAAGGGAGTATCCGAGATGTCCAAGTTGTGGAAAAGATCATGTTATCGGTTTTAAAAGTGAGGAAAATGTGACATGTTGCAATTGTGGTGGGAGCCGTGAAGCCACGTCTTTGGAATGCCCAACAAGGGGGAAAGAGAATGAGATGGCCAGTCAGGGTTGAGGGTTGGAATGGTGCTCCTGTAGAGTCCATGGTGGTGGATAGGCCTTCACTGCAACAACTGCCCGAGTTACACCAGGAACGCACAATCTCTCCATCAGTGCTCAGACTGTCCGCAATAGGCTGAGAGAGGCTGGACTGAGGGCTTGTAGGCCTGTTGTAAGGCAAGTCCTCAACAGACATCATCGGCAACAACGTCGCCTATGGGCACAAACCCACCATCGCTGGACCAGAAAGGACTGGCAAAAAGTGCTCTTCACTGACGAGTCGTGGTTTTGTCTCACCAGGGGTGATGGTCAGTTTTCTGCCATGGCCAGCGAAGAGCCCGGATCTCAATCCCATTGAGCATGTCTGGGACCTGTTGGATAGGAGGGTTAGGGATAGGGCCAGGGCCATTCCCCCCAGGAATGTCAGGAAACTTGCAGGTGCCTTGGTGGAAGAGTGGGTTAACATCTCACAGCAAGAACTGGCAAAACTGGTGCAGTCCATGAGGAGGAGATGCACTGCAGTACTTAATGCAGCTGGTGGCCACACCAGATACTGACTGTTACTTTTGATTTTGGCCCCCCTTTGTTCAGGGACAGATTATTCAATTTCTGTTAGTCACATGTCTGTGGAACTTGTTCAGTTTTTGTCTGTTGTTGAATCTTATGTTCATAAAAATATTTACACATGTTAAGTTTGCTGAAAATAAACGCAGTTGACAGTGAGAGGACGTGTCTTTTTTTGCTGAGTATATAATTCTGTTTGAGGGAGAGGTGAATTTTGATCCAGCAGGTCGGTCACATTTTGATCCAGCAGGTCGGTCACATTTTGATCCAGCAGGTCGGTCACATTTTATTAACTTAGGAATGTGGGCGTATCCTCATAATGATGAATGTACATATGTTATACAAGTGTATGGTGTACGTACACAATAGGGGGTGTAGTTCAATACTAAAGTAACTTGGAAAGTTAACTGGGAAAGTTACTGGTGTCCAAAACACTCTGAAACCACCCGTCCAAATTACTCTTGACATCACTCTGTTCACACAACATTCTCTGGGCCTCAGCACCACTCTCTCTCCCAAGTCTTGTGTCTAAGTAATTCTCTTCTTTGGCATATCTGTAAAAGCCAAGTCCTGACATTCAAGCAGGGCTGAATTTGAGCCAGAACCTGCCGGAACAGCATCCGTCTCCTCGCAGTGTTGGACTGTTTCGTTCCGGAACCCAGGATCCTTGTGACATGAACAATTATTTTCACTGTTTGTAATGTCAAAATTATTTTCACTGTTTGTAATGTATAAATTATTTTCACTGAAATGTATAAATTATTTTCACTGTTTGTAATGTCAAAATTCGAGTAGAAGCAATCAGAGTTCATTCAAATGGACTCTAATTGTCCTGCCCCATAAAAAAGTGTCAAACGTGCCTGATATACTAAGAATTGATTCGTGTTGGGCTGGCTCGGGTTAAGCCTGTTCGCGAAACACTGTAGCCTATAAAGACCAACACGTGGCCATTGCTGTGGTGAGAGAGAGAAGTGCACCAGTATCTCTCACAGAACTAGAATGAGATTCACCTTATGATCTCCCTCTCACTGCTCCGATAGACATGAGCCTGCAACTCATCTCCAACGTTGCACTTCATCATTTATTTCTTTATTGAATCAAATCACATACACATGGCTAACAGATGTTATTGCGAGTGTAGCGAAATGCTTGTGCTTCTAGTTCCGACAGTGCAGTAATATCTAACAAGTAATCTAACAATTCCACAACAACTACCTAATACACACAAATCTAAGTAAATGAATGGAATAAGAATATATGAATATGAATATATGGATGAGCAATGTCAGTGGCATAGGCTAAGATGCAATAGATAGTATAGAATACATTATATACTGTCATGTCTCTACTATGGTTAAATGAGATGACATGCTATTTTCAAATCGATTGCCAAACATTTAATTGATTACGTGATTGAATTAAACCATGCAATAATTAAACCATTAATAACCTGGGGCACCACAGAAGCATTAATTTATTTAGAGCGGTTATCTCCCGAATCCACTCTTAAAGATCTGAAGATCTTTTATATCAATAGCAATCAATTAGTCATTAATTATTCTTTACCTAATATCAGTCTCATCTGAACGTCGTAAAATACTTGGTTATCTACACGAGCCCAGCCTTTACTTATGAATCATCCATACACAAATTGGCTCAATTATTTATTTACTAACTAATTAAACAATTACAGGATATACAATACATAATAACATTATACAGTAAATACCGTCCCTAGTGGACTAAACAAAAACAGTTATAACACGATAGATTCAGAGAGAAGAGAAGGGGGTTTTGGAAGGAAGACTAAGAAACATGGGTCTCTATAGGACCTGTGAAGCTATTCTCACATAAATATACATATGCCATTAACATTCACTCATTCGGAAAACCAATGCATTGTATTTACGTGAAGCTGGCTTCGACAGTTGAGCTGGTGATGTGAGGCTCTGGTTTGCCCAGTCGATGTCGCCATCGTCCTTTGTGGAATCTTCCGGGTCGCCGTGTGAGAGGTTCACGTGGTCCGAGAGGTTTGTCTCACTCTGGAGATGCTTCCTCATCGGTCAGTGTTTGCGCATATGTTCAGAAGCAGTCTGATATATGCTAGTTTAGTATGCACTTTAGGTGCTCAATAGTTCAGAGTTCATACCATTTCACGTGTGGAGCAAGCTCTCACGTTTCCTGGTCTGTAGTTGATGAACCAACCCCTTTTCCACTCTAGAATAAATGCCCCCCCCCCGTGACCAAAAGTCACCTCAGTTCCAAATTGTCCTAATTCTAATTTCATTTCCAACCAATGTCTATTCACTTGGGCGTGGCTAATGACTGGGCAAACGTTACCATCAAACAAAGATTTTCATTTTAGAAGACTAAATCACATTATCTTTTCAAAAGTATTCGTATACTTCGTTAGCCATTTTATCCCACATTCAGATGCAAACCTCATGACTGAGGAACCTGTATAAACAGAGTTAGGGCAATGTGGCTGTATTGTCTTTCATGAGGTCACAAACATGGAACAAAATGGACCGGGTCGTAGCTGCCTTCTCCACCGACCGTTTACCCATTCTCCAAAATTAGGAATATTGTCAGGAGAGGTCCTTTGTTCTACTGTGACCCTCCAAATTTCTTCAGCCTCTTGAGGTTTTAGAGGCACTGTTGTGGGTGGACCATTTCAGTTTGTCTGTGATGTGTACGACGAGGAACTTAAAACTTTCCACCTTCTCCACTGCGGTCCCCGTCGATGTGGATAGGGGGGTGCTCCCTCTCCCTCACAGACAATGGGGGGGGCATGATTCAGACAGGTTCAAAACATTGGCAGAGGAGTGGGGATTCACTCATGCCGCGGCCTGGGTTCGATTCCCGGTCAGGGAACTACTCTTTGGGGCGGCAGGTAGTGTTGGTGTTTCTTTTACTAGAGAAAAGTGACTAAGTCAAGACGCAGGACAAGCGGATTGAAAATATTTGCAAGGCAGTTTAATGGTGTAAAGAGATACAGCGTGCACGGACTCGCTCATTCAGTTCAGAGGGAACTATCAGAGGAGAGCCCCCGAAACATTGTGCATTGACATTTTATACAATAAATGATGTAGGTTGAATCTAGGAGGTTCCTCTCGTCTGATTGGTCCTTGGGTCCAGTGTCTTCCTCTGTCTTGCTGGTGTCCCTCTCCCATAGGTTCTGGTGTAAGTCCTTTGTCCTCAAATGCTCACCAAAAGGGAGAAGTTATGTGTGTGCGTTGTGCAAGTTGTTTTGACATGTCTGTGTGTGTGTGTCTTTTGGTCACAAGATGTCCTTGTCGAAACTAACAGTGTGTGCCTGCGTGGCCTTGTCGGAACTAACAGTGTGTGCCTGCATGGGGCGCTTCAGTCAGTTATCTGTTTCTGGGTGCGTGTGTGTGTGTCTAGTATCAGGAGGGAACAGAGTATGTCTGTGTGCAAAGGCGGGGTGTGTTTGTGCAAGAGGCAGCTATTTCAGGTGTCAACAGTTATATCTAGTAATAGCAATATTTATTACAGTAGCCTAGTGGTTAGAGTGTTGGGCCAGTAACCGAAAGGTTGCTAGATTGGATCCCCGAGCTGACAAGGTAAATATCTGTTGTTCTGCCCCTGAACAAGGCAGTTAACCCACTGTTCCTAGGCCGTTGTAAATAAGAATTTGTTCTTAACTGACTCGACTAGTTAAATAAAGGTTAAATAAATAAATAAAAATGCCACCTCCCCCCTCACCATCCACCGGCCAATGGAAAGGTAGAAGCAAGAGGGCCGAGCTAGACGGATGGGCAGCTCAACTGTAGTGGCGCAACACGCCCACTGAGGGGACGGACAGGAGCCCTGCACAGCGGCTCATGTCACGCTGACTGAGGTCATCGTTGCCGCGGCACCCAGCCTGCTGCAGCCCTCCGTGGTTGTGGGTGTCACTGAGAAACTCCCTAGGACGTGTCCACCAGAAACCTCCCTGACCTCCATGTGTTATTTCATAGTTCTGATGTCTTCGCTATTATTCTACAATGTAGAAAATAGTAAAAATAAAGAAAAACCCTTGAATGAGTAGGTGTTTGACTGGTACTGTAGCTGTAGTTTATTTTATAGCTTGCAACACACAGCTGATGACCCCCACTTTCCTGGGTAACTGCCGATAATTCCCTTTCCCTGAACATGGTGACTGGGGTTTCCCTCGTCCCGTTATATATTGCTAATCGGCTGGTTATGAGAGTCGCAAACCTACGCCTGTCAGAGCAGGTGGCTCGGACTTCCAGTCTTTTGAGAACCGAAGGAATAGCCTGCGAAGACAGCTCAACAAAGGGGCCTAACTCCTCAGCGCTGAGCACCTCGTCTCTACAGCGCTTGTGATATTGTGCGTTGCCAGGGTCTACCGCGATCTTTGCCAAGCAGAGTAACAAATTCCTAATTCAATCGGCTTTAGCCTGCAGTCTTCGGTCGGAACTGCAGAAAACTTTAATATTTCGGCCCGATAGATTTTTTATGTGGATGGTGCCAAACCCCTGGCTTGACACTGGCTATACCACTCAGACACACACTTGTTATTAGCCGTGGAACAAGTCCTTCATTGGAATTGCCCTCTGACATTACCTGGAGGAATTCCCACACTCGGGATAAGCTGGAGCGAGTATTATCAATGCGTTTTGCTGAAGCATTTTTACCCAGAATAAAGCCGTCATATTCTGTCAAAATGTCATGTTTTTCACCTCTCTTCCTGGCAGGCCCTTGAGCTTCACTAGTGGATCGTCAACCTCATCACTCTCGCAGCCCGTCGAAGTCCCCCCGATGCAGCCCTGCTCCCTCGGCTCCGACCGTGTTCCACCACCGCTCTGACCGGTTGGCTGCGCCGTCACCGCCGAGCGCTCACCCTCGCCCCCCCGGCTAAGTCCCAGTGCTCTCCCTGGGCTCCAGCACCGTTCCACTGCTCTGGTTCGGGCTGCTGTCTGTCAGTTGAAAGCAGAGTCACAAGCACAGTGCGCCTCTATTTGATAGTACCAGACTTAAATTGGTGGGCGACTTTGAAATTTCGGTCTATGCGCCCGATGTTCTGCTTGGGACAAAGCCCAAAGTAGCGTTTTGGTCGGCTGTCCATAGCTTCTCTCTTCTGCCTGCGTGCTCCACCGACCAAAATATTACCCTAACCATTTAACATTCAACTTCAATTGGGTGACGTCCGAGTTGGACGTCCCAAGGATCCCAGATAACAAGGACCACTTACTAACTGGGCCCAAACTGAAAAGATCAAAAGAACACACTGACAACTGTAAGTTCATTTTTTCCTAAAAGAATAAATTTTATTTCAGCACTGGATGTTGTTTCCCAACAAACATGACCATCTTTACATCATCACGTCTCTCCTTCCTTCCTGTTCCTGTCCTCTGACATCACTTCCTCCACAGCCATAAGAATATAAAATCTCTCTCCACAACAACATTCTGGTGCTTCCATTTAGCTAACAATGACAAATTATACCGATAATAATCAGAACGGCAATAATCATAATGAAGATGAATCCTTCACTGATGTTGTTTAGGGGGGCGTCGATTACAGTACATGTAGTACACACATTACTGCTAGTTTACAGTTCACAGTACATGATGTACTGCAGTATACAGTTGGTTCAGAAGGTGATGTAGTACATGATGTACTGCAGTATACAGTTGGTTCAGAAGGTGATGTAGTACATGATGTACTGCAGTATACAGTTGGTTCAGAAGGTGATGTAGTACATGATGTACTGCAGTATACAGTTGGTTCAGAAGGTGATGTAGTACATGATTTACTGTAGTATACAGTTGGTTCAGAAGGTGATGTAGTACATGATGTACTGCAGTATACAGTTGGTTCAGAAGGTGATGTAGTACATGATGTACTGCAGTATACAGTTGGTTCAGAAGGTGATGTAGTACATGATGTACTGCAGTATACAGTTGGTTCAGAAGGTGATGTAGTACATGATGTACTGCAGTATACAGTTGGTTCAGAAGGTGATGTAGTACATGATGTACTGTAGTATACAGTTGGTTCAGAAGGTGATGTAGTACATGATGTACTGCAGTATACAGTTGGTTCAGAAGGTGATGTAGTACATGATGTACTGCAGTATACAGTTGGTTCAGAAGGTGATGTAGTACATGATGTACTGCAGTATACAGTTGGTTCAGAAGGTGATGTAGTACATGATGTACTGCAGTATACAGTTGGTTCAGAAGGTGATGCAGTACATGTTTCTAGTAGGGATTTAGACTGACACCTGTATGATGTCATAAAATAATCATGTGACCTGAATTGACTCGCCATCTCCCTGGCAGCATTCCAAATGGCATCCTATTCCCTTTCTAGAACACTACTCATGACAAGGACCATAGGGCCTCAGAAATTAAACATGACTGAAACCTTCCTGCACCACAAGGTTACAAGTAGTGCACTATTATAGGGAACCGGTGCCATTTGGAATGTCTCGTCTCTTTTCCCTGCAGGCTCATCTTGTCTGGACCACTCAGTCAGTCAGCGTAGCTATTCATCCATCCAAGTACTGACACATAACACAAGTCCTACAGTATCCAATACAGTTTTGTTCTACTACAAAACTCCACTCTATAGGGGAAACCAATTACACGTGCTGTGACGTCATCATAGAATCTCTTGATAGGTCATTGGTTTGGGGCATACCATCACGGCAGGGAAACGGGGGGTGAACTTTGGTTGTCAGGGTGGTGATGTGAGACTTCTAACTCTGTGCAAAGTTCAGCTTCACTTGACGAGTCGACCATTAAATCTTTATAAGGGACGATAAACAGATTATACGAACGTAGTGCAGAGACTGATTATTTAAAAATGTTTTGACGGGCGATACTTAAACGGCGAAGTGGTCTTTAAGACGATCGACGGCAGAATATCAAATACGGAGAAGGATCATATATTAAATGTTTTCAGTTTACATCTCTATGGTTGGCTAAAGCCTCTCAAAACGAACGGTTGCTTTGATAGAAGGATTAGAAGAGACATTAAAAAGAGTAAGAAAAAACACAGTTTAAAGTACAATTGAATAAAACAGTTTGATTTCTTTTTGTTGTTGACTTTTTTCCATCCAGATTCTGGCTAGTTTACAAACTGATAATCACTAAGGAAAGTTCATCACCACATAGAATATTAGTGGGGGTGGTTAGGGCCGGGGTCAGAAAACAGCCAATAGAAACGGTCCTAGAGGGAACAGATAATCATAACATAGCCTGTTAGTGGGGGTGGTTAGGGCCGGGGTCAGATAACAGCCAATAGAAACGGTCCTAGAGGGAACAGATAATCATAACATAGCCTGTTAATGGGGGTGGTTAGGGGCGGGGTCAGAAAACAGCCAATAGAAACGGTCCTAGAGGGAACAGATAATCATAACATAGCCTGTTAGTGGGGGTGGTTAGGGGCGGGGTCAGAAAACAGCCAATAGAAACGGTCCTAGAGGGAACAGATAATCATAACATAGCCTGTTAGTGGGGGTGGTTAGGGCGGGGTCAGAAAACAGCCAATAGAAACGGTCCTAGAGGGAACAGATAATCATAACATAGCCTGTTAGTGGGGGTGGTTAGGGGCGGGGTCAGAAAACAGCCAATAGAAACGGTCCTAGAGGGAACAGATAATCATAACATAGCCTGTTAGTGGGGGTGGTTAGGGGGTCAGAAAACAGCCAATAGAAAGCGGTCCTAGAGGGAACAGATAATCATAACATAGCCTGTTAATGGGGGTGGTTAGGGCGGGGTCAGAAAACAGCCAATAGAAAGCGGTCCTAGAGGGAACAGAGAATCATAACATAGCCTGTTAGTGGGGGTGGTTAGGGGCGGGGTCAGAAAACAGCCAATAGAAACGGTCCTAGAGGGAACAGATAATCATAACATAGCCTGTTAGTGGGGGTGGTTAGGGGCGGGGTCAGAAAACAGCCAATAGAAACGGTCCTAGAGGGAACAGATAATCATAACATAGCC
Source organism: Brachymystax lenok tsinlingensis (assembly GCA_030435695.1). NCBI lineage: Eukaryota > Metazoa > Chordata > Actinopteri > Salmoniformes > Salmonidae > Brachymystax > Brachymystax lenok. The sequence continues at coordinate 44,251,668 of CM059803.1, forward strand.
TGTTAGTGGGGGTGGTTAGGGGCGGGGTCAGAAAACAGCCAATAGAAACGGTCCTAGAGGGAACAGATAATCATAACATAGCCTGTTAGTGGGGGTGGTTAGGGGCGGGGTCAGAAAACAGCCAATAGAAACGGTCCTAGAGGGAACAGATAATCATAACATAGCCTGTTAGTGGGGGTGGTTAGGGGCGGGGTCAGAAAACAGCCAATAGAAACGGTCCTAGAGGAAACAGAGAGCACAGTGAGGTGAGCAAGAGATATTTAATGTGTATATTGATACTGTGTGGTTGGATATATTTAATGTGTGTATTGATACTGTGTGGTTGGAGATATTTAATGTGTGTATTGATACTGTGTGGTTGGAGATATTTAATGTGTATATTGATACTGTGTGGTTGGAGATATTTAATGTGTGTATTGATACTGTGTGGTTGGAGATATTTAATGTGCATATTGATACTGTGTGGTTGGAGATATTTAATGTGTGTATTGATACTGTGTGGTTGGAGATATTTAATGTGCGTATTGATACTGTGTGGTTGGAGATATTTAATGTGTATATTGATACTGTGTGGTTGGAGATATTTAATGTGTATATTGATACTGTGTGGTTTGAGATATTTAATGTGTATATTGATACTGTGTGGTTTGAGATATTTAATGTGTATATTGATACTGTGTGGTTGGAGATATTTAATGTGTGTATTGATACTGTGTGGTTGGAGATATTTAATGTGTGTATTGATACTGTGTGGTTGGAGATATTTAATGTGTGTATTGATACTGTGTGGTTGGAGATATTTAATGTGTGTATTGATACTGTGTGGTTGGAGATATTTAATGTGTATATTGATACTGTGTGGTTGGAGATATTTAATGTGTGTATTGATACTGTGTGGTTGGAGATATTTAATGTGCATATTGATACTGTGTGGTTGGAGATATTTAATGTGTGTATTGATACTGTGTGGTTGGAGATATTTAATGTGCGTATTGATACTGTGTGGTTGGAGATATTTAATGTGTATATTGATACTGTGTGGTTGGAGATATTTAATGTGTATATTGATACTGTGTGGTTGGAGATATTTAATGTGTATATTGATACTGTGTGGTTGGAGATATTTAATGTGTATATTGATACTGTGTGGTTGGAGATATTTAATGTGCATATTGATACTGTGTGGTTGGAGATATTTAATGTGTATATTGATACTGTGTGGTTGGAGATATTTAATGTGTATATTGATACTGTGTGGTTGGAGATATTTAATGTGTATATTGATACTGTGTGGTTGGATATATTTAATGTGTGTATTGATACTGTGTGGTTGGAGATATTTAATGTACGTATTGATACTGTGTGGTTGGAGATATTTAATGTGTGTATTGATACTGTGTGGTTGGAGATATTTAATGTGTATATTGATACTGTGTGGTTGGAGATATTTAATGTGTGTATTGATACTGTGTGGTTTGAGATATTTAATGTGTATATTGATACTGTGTGGTTTGAGATATTTAATGTGTATATTGATACTGTGTGGTTGGAGATATTTAATGTGTATATTGATACTGTGTGGTTGGAGATATTTAATGTGTGTATTGATACTGTGTGGTTGGAGATATTTAATGTGTATATTGATACTGTGTGGTTTGAGATATTTAATGTGTATATTGATACTGTGTGGTTGGAGATATTTAATGTGTGTATTGATACTGTGTGGTTGGAGATATTTAATGTGTGTATATTGATACTGTGTGGTTGGAGATATTTAATGTGTGTATTGATACTGTGTGGTTTGAGATATTTAATGTGTATATTGATACTGTGTGGTTTGAGATATTTAATGTGTGTATTGATACTGTGTGGTTGGAGATATTTAATGTGTGTATTGATACTGTGTGGTTGGAGATATTTAATGTGTGTATTGATACTGTGTGGTTGGAGATATTTAATGTGTGTGTGTAGGGTATTCTTAATTTGTGTGTGTTGGTGAAAGTGTGTATGAGTGTGTTTACTTCACATGCTGCTTGCTTTAAGCAGAACTACCGAATGGGGGGAGAGATGGGAGGAGAGAGAGAGAGAGCATGTTGGTGGATAGAGAGAGAGAGAGAGCATGTTGGTGGATAGAGAGAGAGAAGAGAGCATGTTGGTGGATAGAGAGAGAGAGAGCATGTTGGTGGATAGAGAGAGAGAAGAGAGCATGTTGGTGGATAGAGAGAGAGAAGAGAGCATGTTGGTGGATAGAGAGAGAGAGAGAGCATGTTGGTGGATAGAGAGAGAGAGAGAGCATGTTGGTGGATAGAGAGAGAGAGAGCATGTTGGTGGATAGAGAGAGAGAAGAGAGAGCATGTTGGTGGATAGAGAGAGAGAAGAGAGCATGTTGGTGGATAGAGAGAGAGAAGAGAGCATGTTGGTGGATAGAGAGAGAGAAGAGAGCATGTTGGTGGATAGAGAGAGAGAGAGAGCATGTTGGTGGATAGAGAGAGAGAAGAGAGCATGTTGGTGGATAGAGAGAGAGAAGAGAGCATGTTGGTGGATAGAGAGAGAGAGCATGTTGGTGGATAGAGAGAGAGAGAGAGCATGTTGGTGGATAGAGAGAGAGAAGAGAGCATGTTGGTGGATAGAGAGAGAGAGAGAGCATGTTGGTGGATAGAGAGAGAGAAGAGAGCATGTTGGTGGATAGAGAGAGAGAGAGAGCATGTTGGTGGATAGAGAGAGAGAAGAGAGCATGTTGGTGGATAGAGAGAGAGAGAGCATGTTGGTGGATAGAGAGAGAGAAGAGAGCATGTTGGTGGATAGAGAGAGAGAGAAGAGAGCATGTTGGTGGATAGAGAGAGAGAGAGAGAGCATGTTGGTGGATAGAGAGAGAGAGAAGAGAGCATGTTGGTGGATAGAGAGAGAGAAGAGAGCATGTTGGTGGATAGAGAGAGAGAAGAGAGCATGTTGGTGGATAGAGAGAGAGAGAGAGCATGTTGGTGGATAGAGAGAGAGAGAAGAGAGCATGTTGGTGGATAGAGAGAGAGAAGAGAGCATGTTGGTGGATAGAGAGAGAGAAGAGAGCATGTTGGTGGATAGAGAGAGAGAGAGAGAGCATGTTGGTGGATAGAGAGAGAGAGAGAGCATGTTGGTGGATAGAGAGAGAGAAGAGAGCATGTTGGTGGATAGAGAGAGAGAAGAGAGCATGTTGGTGGATAGAGAGAGAGAGAGAGCATGTTGGTGGATAGAGAGAGAGAAGAGAGCATGTTGGTGGATAGAGAGAGAGAAGAGAGCATGTTGGTGGATAGAGAGAGAGAAGAGAGCATGTTGGTGGATAGAGAGAGAGAGAGAGAGCATGTTGGTGGATAGAGAGAGAGAGAGAGCATGTTGGTGGATAGAGAGAGAGAGAGAGAGCATGTTGGTGGATAGAGAGAGAAGAGAGCATGTTGGTGGATAGAGAGAGAGAGAGAGCATGTTGGTGGATAGAGAGAGAGCATGTTGGTGGATAGAGAGAGAGAGCATGTTGGTGGATAGAGAGAGAGAAGAGAGCATGTTGGTGGATAGAGAGAGAGAGCATGTTGGTGGATAGAGAGAGAAGAGAGCATGTTGGTGGATAGAGAGAGAGAAGAGAGCATGTTGGTGGATAGAGAAAGAGAGAGAGCATGTTGGTGGATAGAGAGAGAGAGCATGTTGGTGGATAGAGAGAGAGAAGAGAGCATGTTGGTGGATAGAGAGAGAGAGAGAGAGCATGTTGGTGGATAGAGAAAGAGAGAGAGAGCATGTTGGTGGATAGAGAGAGAGAAGAGAGCATGTTGGTGGATAGAGAGAGAGAGAGAGAGCATGTTGGTGGATAGAGAGAGAGAGAGAGAGCATGTTGGTGGATAGAGAGAGAGAAGAGAGCATGTTGGTGGATAGAGAGAGAGAGCATGTTGGTGGATAGAGAGAGAGAGAGAGCATGTTGGTGGATAGAGAGAGAGAGCATGTTGGTGGATAGAGAGAGAGCGAGAGAGCATGTTGGTGGATAGAGAGAGAGAAGAGAGCATGTTGGTGGATAGAGAGAGAGAGAGCATGTTGGTGGATAGAGAAAGAGAGAGCATGTTGGTGGATAGAGAGAGAGAGAGCATGTTGGTGGATAGAGAGAGAGAAGAGAGCATGTTGGTGGATAGAGAGAGAGAAGAGAGCATGTTGGTGGATAGAGAGAGAGAGAAGAGAGCATGTTGGTGGATAGAGAGAGAGAGAGAGCATGTTGGTGGATAGAGAAAGAGAGAGCATGTTGGTGGATAGAGAGAGAGAGAGCATGTTGGTGGATAGAGAGAGAAGAGAGCATGTTGGTGGATAGAGAGAGAGAAGAGAGCATGTTGGTGGATAGAGAGAGAGAGAAGAGAGCATGTTGGTGGATAGAGAGAGAGAGAGCATGTTGGTGGATAGAGAAAGAGAGAGCATGTTGGTGGATAGAGAGAGAGAGAGAGAGCATGTTGGTGGATAGAGAGAGAGAGAGAGCATGTTGGTGGATAGAGAGAGAGAAGAGAGCATGTTGGTGGATAGAGAGAGAGAGAAGAGAGCATGTTGGTGGATAGAGAGAGAGAGCATGTTGGTGGATAGAGAGAGAGAGAGAGAGCATGTTGGTGGATAGAGAGAGAGAAGAGAGCATGTTGGTGGATAGAGAGAGAGAAGAGAGCATGTTGGTGGATAGAGAGAGAGAGAGAGCATGAAACAAGTCAATACTCTGATTCCTCTCTGTAGTCTACTAACACTAAAACAAGTCAATACTCTGATTCCTCTCTGTAGTCTACTACTAACACTAAAACAAGTCAATACTCTGATTCCTCTCTGCTATCTCTCTGTGGTCTACTACTAACACTAAAACAAGTCAATACTCTGATTCCTCTCTGCTATCTCTCTGTGGTCTACTACTAACACTAAAACAAGTCAATACTCTGATTCCTCTCTGCTATCTCTCTGTGGTCTACTACTAACATTAAAACAAGTCAATACTCTGATTCCCCTCTGCTATCTCTCTGTGGTCTACTACTAACATTAAAACAAGTCAATACTCTGATTCCTCTCTGCTATCTCTCTGTAGTCTACTACTAACACTAAAACAAGTCAATACTCTGATTCCTCTCTGCTATCTCTCTGTGGTCTACTAACACTAAAACAAGTCAATACTCTGATTCCTCTCTGCTATCTCTCTGTAGTCTACTACTAACACTAAAACAAGTCAATACTCTCTGCTATCTCTCTGTAGTCTACTACTAACATTAAAACAAGTCAATACTCTGATTCCTCTCTGCTATCTCTCTGTGGTCTACTAACACTAAAACAAGTCAATACTCTGATTCCTCTCTGCTATCTCTCTGTAGTCTACTACTAACACTAAAACAAGTCAATACTCTGATTCCTCTCTGCTATCTCTCTGTAGTCTACTACTAACATTAAAACAAGTCAATACTCTGATTCCTCTCTGCTATCTCTCTGTAGTCTACTACTAACATTAAAACAAGTCAATACTCTGATTCCTCTCTGCTATCTCTCTGTGGTCTACTACTAACATTAAAACAAGTCAATACTCTGATTCCTCTCTGCTATCTCTCTGTGGTCTACTACTAACATTAAAACAAGTCAATACTCTGATTCCTCTCTGCTATCTCTCTGTGGTCTACTACTAACATTAAAACAAGTCAATACTCTGATTCCTCTCTGCTATCTCTCTGTAGTCTACTACTAACACTAAAACAAGTCAATACTCTGATTCCTCTCTGCTATCTCTCTGTGGTCTACTACTAACATTAAAACAAGTCAATACTCTGATTCCTCTCTGCTATCTCTCTGTGGTCTACTACTAACATTAAAACAAGTCAATACTCTGATTCCTCTCTGCTATCTCTCTGTGGTCTACTACTAACATTAAAACAAGTCAATACTCTGATTCCTCTCTGCTATCTCTCTGTAGTCTACTACTAACACTAAAACAAGTCAATACTCTGATTCCTCTCTGCTATCTCTCTGTGGTCTACTAACACTAAAACAAGTCAATACTCTGATTCCTCTCTGCTATCTCTCTGTGGTCTACTAACACTAAAACAAGTCAATACTCTGATTCCTCTCTGCTATCTCTCTGTAGTCTACTACTAACACTAAAACAAGTCAATACTCTGATTGGTCTCAGAGCAGACCTATTAAAGGGATACTTTATCCTTTACTATAATGATGACAACATAAATAGTTCAACATTAAAACTATTTAGGATCTTTAGATTGTGGGCAGAACATTCAAGTGCTCTCACCGCAAACCCCTGCTGATTGGCTAAGTGGTTTGGGGGAAGTGCTTCCTGTTAGATAAAGAGCTTAGAAAGCTGGGCTATCGTCGTGGAAACTGCTAACCATTCACCAGGCGGGGTTGGGGAGGCGGTGCTACCAGGCCTGTCCTGATTGGCCAGCCAGCTGACAAGGCTGGTGTGGGTCTATGCTTTGGGACTTCATCAGGTCTCGTCTCTAAAGGCAACCTACCCCCCATAATGCACTGCTTCTGATGAACAGAAGTAGTGCACTACGTAGGGAATGCCATTTGAGATGCAGCCTTGGGTTCATTTAGACAAGGTGCCAGTCAGAAGAGGAGCTTGGCAGCGTCAGCACTCTGACCTTTAAGCCCTGACCCTCCCGTCCCCTGACGTGGCACCATATTTGGCCCATAGAGAATGATAGAGACCTCTAGTGGCCAACAGGCCGTATTAGCATGGGCAGCGCCATTGAGGGCTTCCACCACTTTAATGTAGTCAACTGGGTGGACCTCCCAACTTCATTGGCTGATCGCTCCTGGTGACCCTGTTGAAGTCATGTCAAACTGGGTCATTGGGAGGGATTAGCTAATTGTGAAGAAAATGGACTACTTTAAAATGGAGCTAGCCTCAATAGCGCTGCCCATACTGTCATAGACGCAATAATGGCACAAATACAAAGATGTCCTCCATCTCTGATCGCCTGACTGTTTTGACCTGCTAGAGGAATCCTTTAAAAACTACATGTGCTAGGGCTGTACCATTACAATTTGATCGATCAAAACACAGTTGGAATCAGAGAAATATAATGATTTATATTAAGAAGCAAAGTGGAAAGCATTCTTGTTTGGAACAATGTGTTGACTGCATTTGACCTAACAGAACAGCATGCAAACTTCTAGTGGATCTAACAGAAGAGGAACTGTGCTGCTTGAGTGACAGGGAGTTGGCGCTTCGTTGTGGGATCAGCCACAAGAGGACAGGGATGACAGTCGACTATATAAACGGACCTTACAGACGGCTGAGGGGGGTTGCAAAATATTGCGATATGGATATTGCACATGTCAATATTGCGATTTGGTTTAATTGTGCAGCCCTACTCTGATCACATTCAAACAGGTCTCGTTTACATAACACAAAGGTCATGTTAAAATAGACCTTGAGGTCAATGACCAAAGTGATTTCCTAGGTCGCAAGGGAACTCTCTCAGACAAACTGTCTGGGGGTCTGGTCATCAATAATCAATATTAAAACAATGAATCCAACATTAGTAAGTGCTCTCCATTGGGATATACAATCAGAGCACAGGGGATATAATGTAACATAGGGGTAAGAGCTTCCATTCGCTGGAGCGGCAGGTTAAGGTGCGAACATTACATCTGTGGTCAGGGGATCTAGATATGGCTGGGCTAGGCTAACGTAGCACGCTAACATACTAGGGCAAGTGCTAATGTTATTGAAGGTGCTACGTTAGCATGCTAATGCATTAGCGGTGCTGCAAATGCTACTGAAGGGTCAGAGCAATGCAAACACGCGCTCTGGGTGGTTAGTGGCGCGGCTAACACTAATAAATCATTAAACTGGGCTTATTTAGCACACAAACACTGCACTCATTCATTCGCCATCCTCCTCTGACACTCCTAGAACTCTGAGCTCACCATGAGGTCCCCTATGGCAACAACCTACACACCTGGCAACCAAACCATTACACACTAACCATGGCAACCAAACCCAGGCACCCAGCCAACAGTGTGAGGTAGTGTATCTAAACACTACTACTACTAAACCCCCGTAGTTCAAGTCTAACCGTAAGGATCCCGGGAGGAATATTAACACTAGGGAGGGACCATTAGAACATCATGAGACAGTGTGCTGGGGTTACTATAGCGACGGGCCATGGGGGCGGGCCTTTAGGGGGCAGGGGCTTACATACATACGGACTCATGGAGAAAAACCTCTGATCGTTAAGATAAAACCACATGACAAAATCAAGGGGCAGGGCAGACGGCTCTTTCAGAACACCCTGGTGCATTCTGGGAAAGCCTCGTCACGCCTCCTTTGTTAGCGTTCCGTCTGACGGACAGTCGTCAAGGCAACAGGTGGCCTCCTCTGATTGGTTGTCTCTGCTTGCTAAGGCACACAAGGTTGGATGGGCAAGTGGGGGCAGATTCAGAGGCTGGCCAATAGAGGTGACTGCTGGGCTGCCATTCAGCTGCTGGGTCACGGCCCCCGAGTTAGGCTCCTCCTCCTCCTCAGGATTGGTGGGGCTGGTGGAGGAGGGTGTCTGGGGGAGGAGAGTTAGTTAGTTAGCTACTGCTACCTCTCTTTAGTAAAGAGCCTTCTGTGTGTTGGAAAGAGCAATATAAAGTACACAATGGGTATACCAGAACTGTGGTATGGTTGGTCATGTCATTCTTTTTATTTAAAGTGTTAGTAAAGCCACAACCAATCTCATTAAATCATTGTTCAAAACAGTATTAGCCTAGTTATTTTTTTAATCTAGTCTACAAATGATTTTCTAACTGGTAGGCCTATGTCTTGTCAAAAATAATCAGATATCAGTTACATACCTCAATTTTTATTTATTTAAAAAAAATGTATTTTATTTAACCAGGTAGGCTAGTTGAGAACAAGTTCTCATTTACAACTGCGACCTGGCCAAGATAAATCACTGCAGTTTGATACATACAACAACACAGAGTTACACATGGAATAAACAGACATACAGTCAATAATACAGTAGAAAACAATAAAAAAATAAGTCCATATACAGTGAGTGCCAATGAGGTAAGATAGGGGAGGGAGGGCAATAAACAGGCCATGGTGGCAAAGTAATTACAATATAGCAATTAAACACTGGAATGGTAGATGTGCAGAAGTTTAAGAAACCGAATGTTTAAGTAGAGATACTGGGGTGCAAAGGAGCAAGATAAATAAATACAGTATGGGGAAGAGGTAGTAGGATGGGCTGTTTACAGATGGGCTGTGTACAGGTGCAGAGATCTGTGAGCTGCACTGACAGCTGGTGCTTCAAGCTAGTGAGGGAGATATGAGTCTCCAGCTTCAGTGATTTTTGCAGTTCGTTCCAGTCATTGGCAGCAGCAAACTGGAAGGAAAGGCGGCCGAAGGAGGAATTGGCTTTGGGGATGACCAGTGCAATATACCTGCTGGAGCGCGTGCTACGGGTGGGTGCTGCTATGGTGACCAGTGAGCTGAGATAAGGCGGGGCTTTACCTAGCAAAGACTTATAGATGACCTGGAGCCAGTGGGTTTGACAATGAGTATGTAGCGAGGGCCAGCCGACTAGAGCATACAGGTTGCAGTGGTGGGTGGTATAAGGGGCTTTGGTGACAAAGCGGATGGCACTGTGATAGACTGCATCCAGTTTGCTGAGTAGAGTGTTAGAGGCTATTTTGTAAATGACATCGCCGAAGTCAAGGATCGGTAGGATAGTCAGTTTTACGAGGGATTGTTTGGCAGCATGAGTGGAGGCGGCTTTGTTGCGAAATAGGAAGCCGATTCTAGATGTAATTTTGGATTGGAGATGCTTAATGTGAGTCTGGAAGGAGAGTTTACAGTCTAGCCAGACATCTAGGTATTTGTAGTTGTCCACATAATCTAAGTCAGAACCGTCCAGAGTAGTGATGCTGGACGTGCGGGCAGTGATTGGTTGAAGAACATGCATTTAGTTTTACTTGTATTTAAGAGAAGTTGGAGGCCACGGAAGGAGAGTTGTAAGGCATTGAAGCTCGTGTGGAGGGTAGTTAACACAGTGTCCAAAGAAGGGCCAGAAGCATACAGAATGGTGTTGTCTGCGTAGAGGTGGATCAGAGAATCACCAGCAGCAAGAGCGACATTATTGATGTGTACAGAGAAGAGAGTCGGCCCGAGAATTGAACCCTGTGGCACCCCCATAGAGACTGTCAGAGGTCCGGACAACAGGCCCTCCGATTTGACACATTGAACTCTATCAGAGAAGTAATTGGTGAACCAGGCGAGGCAATCAATTGAGAACCCAAGGCTGTTGAGTCTGCCAATAAGAATGTGGTGATTGACAGAGTCGAAAGCCTTGGCCAGGTCGATTAATACGGCTGCACAGTAATGTCTCTTATCGATGGCGGTTATGATATCGTTTAGGACCTTGAGCGTGGCTGAGGTGCACCCGTGACCAGCTCTGAAAACAGATTTCATAGCGGAGAAGGTACGGTGGGATTCGAAATGGTTGGTCTGTTTGTTAACTTGGCTTTCGAAGACCTTTCGAAGACCTTTCGAAGACCCAGCAGTTTGGGTCTAGAGTCTCTCCCCCTTTGAAGAGGGGGATGAACGCGGCAGCTTTCCAATCTTTGGGAAATTTGTGGAGTGGTTGAAAAACGAGTTTTAATGACTCCAACCTAAGTGTATGTAAACTTCCAACTTCAACTGTAGATATTCCATTAGAAATCAGCCGTTTCC
>CM059803.1:44269878-44499435 GCA_030435695.1 Brachymystax lenok tsinlingensis
ACTGCAAATTGTTTGCCTCGCAGTGGAATTGGGGGCTCTGATCTATGGGGATAAGAAGATCAGCATCTACCCAGATCTGAGTGCTGAACTGCTGAAACAGAGTGACCTACAATGAGGTGAGATCCCAGCTATGCAAGCTAAACCTGAGATGAGGCTTCATCCACCCGGCAAAACTCATTTTCATCTAATAGAATATAACACACAAGTTTTCCACTGGCAAGGAGACTCAAGACTTCTTCGATAAACACATCAAGCACAACACACAAGGGGTCGGGACGACAGATCTAGGCTAACCCCAATTTGACTGGCTCAATATTCAGGTATGCTATTGACAAACAATCACGCAGCCTAGGGCTGATGTTGCCCTCCGAATAAGACTAAGACAAACATCTCCTCAACGGGGTAAAAGGAACACTAACATTATCATCATCATTATTATCATATTGCCTATGTTGCAGGACATTATCATCATATTGCCTATGTTGCAGAACATGATTAGAATAGATGGCCAGTCTAATATGGGCTAAACTGATTAGAATAGATGGCCAGTCCCATATGGGCTAAACTGATTAGAATAGATGGCCAGTCTAATATGGGCTAAACTGATTAGAATAGATGGCCAGTCCCATATGGGCTAAACTGATTAGAATAGATGGCCAGTCTAATATGGGCTAAACTGATTAGAATAGATGGCCAGTCTAATATGGGCTAAACTGATTAGAATAGATGGCCAGTCCCATATGGGCTAAACTGATTAGAATAGATGGCCAGTCTAATATGGGCTAAACTGATTAGAATAGATGGCCAGTCTAATATGGGCTAAACTGATTAGAATAGATGGCCAGTCCCATATGGGCTAAACTGATTAGAATAGATGGCCAGTCTAATATGGGCTAAACTGATTAGAATAGATGGCCAGTCTAATATGGGCTAAACTGATTAGAATAGATGGCCAGTCCCATATGGGCTAAACTGATTAGAATAGATGGCCAGTCTAATATGGGCTAAACTGATTAGAATAGATGGCCAGTCCCATATGGGCTAAACTGATTAGAATAGATGGCCAGTCTAATATGGGCTAAACTGATTAGAATAGATGGCCAGTCTAATATGGGCTAAACTGATTAGAATAGATGGCCAGTCCCATATGGGCTAAACTGATTAGAATAGATGGCCAGTCTAATATGGGCTAAACTGATTAGAATAGATGGCCAGTCTAATATGGGCTAAACTGATTAGAATAGATGGCCAGTCCCATATGGGCTAAACTGATTAGAATAGATGGCCAGTCTAATATGGGCTAAACTGATTAGAATAGATGGCCAGTCTAATATGGGCTAAACTGATTAGAATAGATGGCCAGTCCCATATGGGCTAAACTGATTAGAATAGATGGCCAGTCTAATATGGGCTAAACTGATTAGAATAGATGGCCAGTCTAATATGGGCTAAACTGATTAGAATAGATGGCCAGTCCCATATGGGCTAAACTGATTAGAATAGATGGCCAGTCTAATATGGGCTAAACTGATTAGAATAGATGGCCAGTCCCATATGGGCTAAACTGATTAGAATAGATGGCCAGTCTAATATGGGCTAAACTGATTAGAATAGATGGCCAGTCTAATATGGGCTAAACTGATTAGAATAGATGGCCAGTCCCATATGGGCTAAACTGATTAGAATAGATGGCCAGTCTAATATGGGCTAAACTGATTAGAATAGATGGCCAGTCTAATATGGGCTAAACTGATTAGAATAGATGGCCAGTCCCATATGGGCTAAACTGATTAGAATAGATGGCCAGTCTAATATGGGCTAAACTGATTAGAATAGATGGCCAGTCTAATATGGGCTAAACTGATTAGAATAGATGGCCAGTCCCATATGGGCTAAACTGATTAGAATAGATGGCCAGTCCCATATGGGCTAAACTGATTAGAATAGATGGCCAGACCCATATGGGCTAAACTGATTAGAATAGATGGCCAGACTTTAAATTAAAGATCCAGGCAGCCTCTCGTTTTAACAATAAATTGCAGAGGCCACCCCCTCTCCTAGGGAGGGTGACATGTTCGATGCCAATATAACGTAGAGACCCAATCAAGTGGTTTTCTTCCAAAAAGTGGTCCGTAACTGGGTAAGTCAAGTTTTTGCACCTGATGGTGCTACGATGTTCCGAGATTCGTACTTTTAATTCACGCTTTGTTTTACCCACATCATTCTTACCACAAGGAAAAGTTATCAGATAAATAACTGCCTAGACCTGATGGTTTCTCATTGTACATCTCTATTGAATTTTAATGTAGCCTATATTCAAATCCAGGTGCATCTTATTTGAAAGACAGCCTATAGGATAGGCTAGAATATTCTGTCAAAGCTTGAAACACTTGGTTTATTTTGGTACTTGTATATTTAGGGATTTTACAGTTCGCCAGACTAAAGGCATATCCTAAAGATAATAGGCCTAATCCATGGCCCCTTCCTTTTTATGTTAGAAAGAATGCTGTAGACTAAATAATAATTCGTTTCATCTGATTGTTGTTGCCAATTTGTAAGCTATTCATTATTTTTTTAAAAACCTGTAAGACCAGGGTTTTCCAAACACGCTCACTATACAACAGGTAGGACTAAACCCTACGCTGCTCACTATACAACAGGTAGGACTAAACCCTACGCTGCTCACTATACAACAGGTAGGACTAAACCCTACGCTGCTCACTATACAACAGGTAGGACTAAACCCTACGCTGCTCACTACACAACAGGTAGGACTAAACCCTACGCTGCTCACTACACAACAGGTAGGACTAAACCCTACGCTGCTCACTACACAACAGGTAGGACTAAACCCTACGCTGCTCACTACACAACAGGTAGGACTAAACCCTACGCTGCTCACTATACAACAGGTAGGACTAAACCCTACGCTGCTCACTATACAACAGGTAGGACTAAACCCTACGCTGCTCACTATACAACAGGTAGGACTAAACCCTACGATGCTCACCATACAACAGGTAGGACTAAACCCTACGGTGCTCACTATACAACAGGTAGGACTAAACCCTACGGTGCTCACTATACAACAGGTAGGACTAAACCCTACGGTGCTCACTATACAACAGGTAGGACTAAAGCCTACGGTGCTCACTATACAACAGGTAGGACTAAACCCTACGCTGCTCACTATACAAGAGGAAGGACTAAACCCTACGCTGCTCACTATACAACAGGTAGGACTAAACCCTACGCTGCTCACTATACAACAGGTAGGACTAAACCCTACGCTGCTCACTATACAACAGGTAGGACTAAACCCTACGCTGCTCACTATACAACAGGTAGGACTAAACCCTACGCTGCTCACTATACAACAGGTAGGACTAAACCCTACGCTGCTCACTACACAACAGGTAGGACTAAACTCCACACTGCTCACTATACAACAGGTAGGACTAAACCCTACGCTGCTCACTATACAACAGGTAGGACTAAACCCTACGCTGCTCACTATACAACAGGTAGGACTAAACCCTACGATGCTCACTATACAACAGGTAGGACTAAACCCTACGCTGCTCACCATACAACAGGTAGGACTAAACCCTACGCTGCTCACTATACAACAGGTAGGACTAAACCCTACGCTGCTCACTATACAACAGGTAGGACTAAACCCTACGCTGCTCACTATATAACAGGTAGGACTAAACCCTACGCTGCTCACTATACAACAGGTAGGACTAAACCCTACGCTGCTCACTATACAACAGGTAGGACTAAACCCTACCCTGCTCACTATACAACAGCTAGGTCTAATCCTGGATGCTGATTGGTTAAGACTGCGATCCAGCCAGTGTCTATTACCCCAGGCTAAGGCTATGACGTTGAAATGCCTATTTACTCTGTTCCATCTGACTGCACAATCCACTGTCATCAGCCCAGCCAGGCAATTTGTAAACTTGATCTCCACTTTAAAAAAGCATCGAGATATTATCTCCCCTTGCTTATAGCTAGAATTTGGTTTTCATGAATGGAGATCTGTATAAACTTTGCAGTCTGTCTCTCTGACATTTGCAACATTGTTTCAATATTGAACATCGATCTCCACTGTTCCATAGTTACAGGGTCCGTGCTATCCGGGATAATTGGTACATCCCTACAACACTGAAGTTGACATTTAAAATGGTCAACTTAGGGTTATGGGTTATGGTTAGGGCAAGGACATCCCAAGGATCCCGGATAGCACTGACCATAGTTAATGAACGTATTAAGCGAGACAGACAGGTTTTTCAGCCAGTCTAAATCATGAATCAGCATGAGAATACTTTCTATGGATACAGTGCTTTCGGAAAGTATTCAGACCCCTTTCCTTTTTCAACGTTTTGTTACGTTACAGCCTTATTCTAAAATGGATTTAATAAAAACATGTCCTCAATCTACACACAATACCCCTTAATGACTAAGGAAAAACATACATTTTTATGTGCAAATGTATTAAAAACAGAAACACCTTATTTACATAAGTATTCAGACTCTTTGCTATGAGACTCAAAATTGAGCTCAGGTGCATCCTGTTTCCATTGATCATCCTTGATGTTTCTACAACTTGATTGGAGTCCACCTGTGGTAAATTCAATTGATTGGACATGATTTGGAAAGGCACACACCTGTCTATATAAGGTCCCCCAGTTGACAGTCCATGTCAAATCAAAAACCAAGCCATGAGGTCAAAGGAATTGTCCGTAGAGATCTGGCACAGATCGGGGGAAGGGTACCAAAACTAATTCTGCAGCATTGAAGGTCCCCAAGAACACAGTGGCCTCCATCATTCTTAAATGGAAGAAGTTTGGAAGCCCCAAGACTTTTCTTAGAGCTGGTCGCCCGGCCATTGGGGGAGAAAGGCCTTGGTCAGGGAGGTAACCAAGAACCCGATGGTCACTGACAGAGGAAAGAGGCAAGACGCAAGCCACTCCTCAGTAAAAGGCACATGACAGCCAGCTTGGAGTTTGCCAAAAGGCACCTAAAGGACTCTCAGACCATGAGAAACAAGATTCTCTGGTCTGATGAAACCAAGATTGAACTCTTTGGCCTGAATGCCAAGCGTCACGTCTGGAGGACGTGGTGGTGGCAGCATCATGCTGTGGGCATGTCTTTCAGTGGCATGGACTGGGAGACTAGTCAGGATCATGGGAAAGATGAAAGGAGAAAAGTACAGAGAGATCCTTGATGAAAAGCTGCTCCAGTGCGCTCAGGACCTCAGACTGGGGCGAAGGCTTACCATCCAACAGGACAATGACCCTAAGCACACAGCCAAGACAATGCAGGAGTGGCTTTGGGACAAGTCTCTGCATTACCTTGAGGGGCCCTGCCAGAGGCCGGACTTGAACCTGATCGAACATCTCCGGAGAGACCTGAAAATAGCTGTGCAGC
Source organism: Brachymystax lenok tsinlingensis (assembly GCA_030435695.1). Taxonomy (NCBI): domain Eukaryota; kingdom Metazoa; phylum Chordata; class Actinopteri; order Salmoniformes; family Salmonidae; genus Brachymystax; species Brachymystax lenok. The sequence continues at coordinate 44,275,315 of CM059803.1, forward strand.
AACGCTCCCCATCTAACCTGACAGAGCTTGAGAGGATCTGCAGATAAGAATGGGAGAAACTCCCCAAATACAGGTGTGCCAAACTTGTAGCATCATACCCAAGAAGTCTCAGGCTGTAATCACTGCCAAAGGTGCTTCAACCAAGTACTGAGTAAAGGGTCTGAATACTTATGTAAATTTCATTTCATTTTTACATTTTTAATACATTTGCAAATAATTCTAAAAACCTGTTTTAACTTTGTCATTATGTGGTATTGTATGTAGATTGATGAGGGAGGAAAAAACTAATCAATTTTAGAATTTTCTTTTTAAATCTTTATTTTAACAGGGAAAACAGACTGAGACCTGGATCTCTTTTACGGCTGTGCCCTGTGGAAACATGTTGACATGTACAGTTCTAGGCATACAGACAATAACATTTCAAAACATACAAAACAAAGACACAATTCAACAGAAACAATCACAGACAACGTCATATTGATCCTCCATAACATTTTTGAAATGGGCAAGGGACACCAGAGTGTCTAACTTAAGTTGGATCTGCAGTTTGTTCCATAAATAAGATGCAAAGGAACTGAAGGCAGTCCTTCCCAACTCTGTGGAGACCGCAGGAGTCTCTAATGTAATCCACATCTGTGATCTGGTCATAAAATTAGTATATCTAGTGGAAATTAATGATGATATATATGGGGTAGTTTTAAAAGAAGTGCTTTATAAATAAATAAAAGAGCATGTTGCTCTCGCCTCACAGATAGAGAGGCCCAACCCACATGTTGATATAGGATACAGTCATGAGTTTTGTAACTATCACCTGTGATAAACCTGAGTGCACAAATAAATAGCATCCAGTGGTTTTAATGTGTTTGCCGATGCATGGGGCGGCAGGTAGCCTAGTGGTTAGAACGTTGGACTTGTAACCGGAGGGTTGCAAGTTCGAATCCCCGAGCTGACAAGGAAAAACAAAATCTGTCGTTCTGCCCCTGAACAAGGCAGTTAACCCACTGTTCCCTGGGCGCCGAAGACGTGGAAGTCGATTAAGGCAGCCCCCCGCACCTCTCTGATTCAGAGGGGTTGGGTTAAATGCGGAAGGCATTCGGTTGTACAACTGACTAATAATGGTGACTTTGATTCTTTGACTTTGATTCTAGATAATATCACCATAATCTAAAACGGACATAAAAGTAGCCTGCACAATTTGTTTTCTATTTACGGAGGACAGACAAGCCTTGTTTCTGTAAAGGAACCCTATCTTGAATTTGAGCTTTTTTCCCAATTCAGTAACATGTTTTTAAAAAGAGAGCCTATCATCTAACCATACCCCTAAATATTTATATGCAGAGACCTGAATAAGGCTGTAACGTAACAAAATGTGAAAAGTCAAGGGGTCTGAATACTTTCCAAATGCACTGCACAAAGAAATGTCAATAGAAAAACAGGAACAACTAAATACAGCTAGTTTGCTGTCTTTCCAGCTTCAGTCTGAAGTGTGTTAGCTGTGTAGTTGCATAGGTAGCAGGGGGGAAAGGTCCTGTCGCCAGTCAAACAAATGAACGACTAGACGGCTTGGGTAGCAACCTCAGGACTATCTCCTCGTAGAAAGGATGAAATAGTATGAATACATTTATGTTAATCATTTTAATATGCTGGTAACCGTTGTATAAAAGTGATAACGACCTCGAAGCCGTGGTTTGGAGGATATTTTGGCACGGTTTGCCGGCCCGAGACAAAACAACACCCATACCAATATACAGTGGGGAAAAAAAGTATTTAGTCAGCCACCAATTGTGCAAGTTCTCTCACTTAAAAAGATGAGAGAGGCCTGTAATTTTCATCATAGGTACACTTCAACTATGACAGACAAAATGAGGAAGAAAAATCCAGAAAATCACATTGTAGGATTTTTTATGAATTTATTTGCAAATTATGGTGGAAAATAAGTATTTGGTCAATAACAAAAGTTTATCTCAATACTTTGTTATATACCCTTTGTTGGCAATGACAGAGGTCAAATGTTTTCTGTAAGTCTTCACAAGGTTTTCACACACTGTTGCTGGTATTTTGGCCCATTCCTCCATGCAGATCTCCTCTAGAGCAGTGATGTTTTGGGGCTGTCGCTGGGCAACACGGACTTTCAACTCCCTCCAAAGATTTTCTATGGGGTTGAGATCTGCAGACTGGCTAGGCCACTCCAGGACCTTGAAATGCTTCTTCTGAAGCCACTCCTTCGTTGCCCAGGGCGGTGTGTTTGGGATCATTGTCATGCTGAAAGACCCAGCCACGCTTTCATCTTCAATGCCCTTGCTGATGGAAGGAGGTTTTCACTCAAAATCTCACGATACATGGCCCCATTCATTCTTTCCTTTACACGGATCAGTCGTCCTGGTCCCTTTGCATAAAAACAGCCCCAAAGCATGATGTTTCCACCCGCATGCTTCACAGTAGGTATGGTGTTCTTTGGATGCAACTCAGCATTCTTTGTCCTCCAAACACGACGAGTTGAGTTTTTACCAAAAAGTTCTATTTTGGTTTCATCTGACATTCTCCCAATCCTCATCTGGATCATCCAAATGCTCTCTAGCAAACTTCAGACGGGCCTGAACATGTACTGGCTTAAGCAGGGGGACACGTCTGGCACTGCAGGATTTGAGTCCCTGGCGGCGTAGTGTGTTACTGATGGTAGGCTTTGTTACTTTGGTCCCAGCTCTCTGCAGGTCATTCACTAGGTCCCCCGTGTGGTTCTGGGATTTTTGCTCACCGTTCTTGTGATCATTTTGACCCCACGGGTGAGATCTTGCGTGGAGCCCCAGATCGAGGAAGATTATCAGTGGTCTTGTATGTCTTCCATTTCCTAATAATTGCTCCCACAGTTGATTTCTTCAAACCAAGCTGCTTACCTATTGCAGATTCAGTCTTCCCAACCTGGTGCAGGTCTACAATTTTGTTTCTGGTGTCCTTTGACAGCTCTTTGGTCTTGGCCATAGTGGAGTTTGGAGTGTGACTGTTTGAGGTTGTGGACAGGTGTCTTTTATACTGATAACAAGTTCAAACAGGTGCCATTAATACAGGTAATGAGTGGAGGACAGAGGAGCCTCTTAAAGAAGAAGTTACAGGTCTGTGAGAGCCAGAAATCTTGCTTGTTTGTATGTGACCAAATACTTATTTTCCACCATAATTTGCAAATAAATTCATAAAAAATCCTACAAGGTGATTTTCTGGATTTTTTTCCCTCATTTTGTCTGTCATAGTTGAAGTGTACCTATGATGAAAATTACAGGCCTCTCTCATCTTTTTAAGTGAGAGAACTTGCACAATTGGTGGCTGACTAAATACTTTTTTCCCCCACTGTATCCTCCAAATCACGGCTTTTTGGGCATTATCACAAAAATAGAATTGCCGCTGCTCAGTGGGGAGGATGGCGCTAACTTTAAACGTTAAATGAAATCCCCAGAATACAAAATACATTTGGGCCCATTTACAAAGCTAACAGACTGAATTTCAACATCTGCCATGTGCAAAAGCAATCGGTTCCTGGTTTCATGGTGTATTTCTGAGTCTTCCCCTTAAATATTGCCATAGAAATACCCCCCAGTCAACACTATTAAGCACAAGAATATTAAAGGTTATAATATTGTAGAGCATAATCAAATGAATGTTATTTAACTTCTTAGGGAGTGGCTCCCGAGGTGACGGTTTTGGAGAGCCTGGCGTGCCCAAAGTAAAATGCCTCCCATTCAGGCCCAGAAAATAGGATATGCACATATTTAGTACCATTGGATAGGAAACACTCTGAATTTTCCAAAAGTGTTAACCATTTGTCTGTGAGTAAAACAGAACGCATATGGCAGGTGAAACCCCGAGGAATTTCTGTCCTGGAAAAAGTGATTGACACATTGCTCATTTGGAACCCCTCCCTCATGAAAATGACCATATACGGGCATATGAATGCAGTACCCATCGCTTCCTTTAGATGTCAACAGTCTTGAGACAGTGTAAATTTTCATTTTGGATGCTTTAGACCAGAGAAGAAGAGCAAACCAGGAAGTGTACTTTTTATGTCAACAGTACCCAGTGCGCGCTCCCGACAAGGCGCGCAGTGTCTTTTTTACCGTCTTTATCGATCAGTTTATATTCCGGTTGATTTATAATAGTAAATATACATAAAAGTGTTCCTAAGGATACATTTAAAACTATGTTTGATTGTTCTTGGACAAGTTTATAGGTATAAGATGAACGAAGTTCTCGCCACGTTTCAATGGAGGAGTGGAGGCTGTCGCTTTCTGATTATAACGTGAACCAAATGGAGATTTATGGATAAAATACATTACTTTTTCTAACAAAAGAACCATGGATTGTCTTCGTTGGACACTTAGGATGACCCCAGCAGAAGTTCTTCAACAGGTAATTGATTTGTTTTCGCTGTGAAATGTGTTATGTGTGTGCCGTGATGGCTAATGGATTCATGGCTATGGGAAAAATATGTGAGGTGCTACCCTCAAACAATCAAATGTGCTGCTTTCGCCGTAAAGCCTTTTTGAAATCTGACAACGCCACCCGATGTCACAGAAAGGCCAAAAAGATCATCAAGGACAACAACCACCCGAGCCACTGCCTGTTCACCCCGCTATCATCCAGAAGGCGAGGTCAGTACAGGTGCATCAAAGCTGGGACCGAGAGACTGAAAAACAGCTTCTACCTCAAGGCCATCAGACTGTTAAACAGCCATCACTAACATTGAGTGGCTGCTGCCAACATACTGACTTAAATCTCTAGCCACTTTATACATAGGAATTGGATGTAACAAATGTATCACTAGCCACTTTAAACAATTTTGTATATAATGTTTACGTATCCGACATACTCATATCAAATGTATACACTGTACTCTAAACCATCTACTGTATCTTGCCTATGCCGTTCGGCCATCAACCCAAATCTCTAGCCACTTTAATAATTATAATTGGATGAAATAATGTATCACTAGCCACTTTAAACAATGCCATTTATATAATGTTTACATATCCTACATTACTCATCTCATATATATATATATATATGTGTGTATATACTGTACTCCATACCATCTACTGCATCTTGCCTATGCCGGTCAGCCATCGCTCATCCATATATTTATATGTACATACTCGTATTCATTCCTTTACTCTTGTGTGTATAAGGTAGTTGTTGTGAATTTGTTAGATTACTTGTTAGATACTACTGCATGGTCGGAACTAGAAGCACAAGCATTTCGCTACACTCGCATTAACATCTGCTAACCATGTGTATGTGACAAATAAAATTTGATATTGCCAAGAAACAGAGCTTTTGATGACTATGGAACACTTGTATATTGGTGGATGTTTAATAATTCAACTTTTGGATTTTGAATTTGGCGCCTTGCATTTCACCTGGTAGTGTCGGGATTGGGGCGCTAGCGCACCAGCAATCCCTGAGAGGTTAAGGCAAAGAAAACTATGTTTTAACATTAAGTTAGTAGCACCCTCTTGAATTGCCCCATTTTACACTGCATTCTAGAGCAGGTAGTGAACGCCCTATACGTTCCCATTTTTCTATCCGGCTACCTAACCTCAAACTGCCGCCCCAGAGAGGGGTCACACACACCTACCTGTCCTTCACACATGTCGAACAGAGCCAGTCGGTCTCGGGCGGCGCGGGCCAGTTTGGTCTGGAATAGTTTCCCGTCGAAGAAGCCCCAGGGGCAGCAATGTTCCCATGGTAACGGCTGACCACACACGTCATTGACCAGCAGAGCAGTATCCACGCCCGCCATGAAGAGAGATGCCAGCTGGATCCCCCGACTGTCTACCTTCTCTACCTACAGAGATACACACAATAAAATATATTCACTGAACAAAAATACATGCAACAATTTCAATGATTTGACTGAGTTACAGTTCATAAGGAAATCTGTCAACTTAAATTCATTAGGCCCTAATCTATGGATTTAACATGAGTGAGCAGGGGCACAGCCATGCATCGGCCTGGGAGGGCATAGGCCCACCCACTGGGAGCCAGGTCCAGCCAATCAGACTAAGTTTTTCCCAACAAAAAGAGGTTTATTACAGACAGAACTACTTTGCAGTTTCATCAGCTTTCCGGGTGGCTGATCTCAGACGACTCTGGGCTGGCGTGGTTACACGAGGTCTGCGGTTGTGAGGCCGGTTGGACGTACTGCCAAACTCTCTAAAATTACGTTGAGGTGGCTTATGGTAGAGAAATGAACATTACATTATTTGACAACAGCTCTGGGGGACATTCCTGCAGTCAGCATGCCAATTGCACTCTCCTTAAAACTTGAGACATCTGTGGCATTGTGTTGTGTGACAAAACTGCACATTTTAGAGTGGCCTTTTATTGTCCCCAGCACAAGGTGCACCTGTGTAATGAACATGCTGTTTAATCAGCTTCTTGATATGCCACACCTGTCAGGTGGATGGATTAACTTGGCAAAGGATAAATGCTCACTAATGGGAATGTAAACATATTTATGCACAACCTTTCTGGGATCTTTTATTTCAGCTCATGGGACCAACACTTGTATGAATTAATTCAGTGTGTTGTTTTGGATATGGTCTAGGCCTACATGATCAGGACTACTTTCTAAGAGAACCTTTAACCTGTCTTCTCTCGAGATTAAAGTCATATTTAGCTTTACTGCAAGATATGAATTGCCACAATGACATTTGTTCCTCAAATGAGGTATTTTACTGGCTCTGCTCGTCTGGACACTTAGGGTAAGGAAACCAATGTTCTGTGGGTGGGATTGTCAGAGGAGGGGGCAGGATGTTTGTGAGTCAGAGTTGGTAGGGTTTCAGAGCTGTCAATCAATCACTGTTGGTGGGACTTGAGGGAAGTTTTCTTTGATCATATTTTGGACCACAATGAGGCTCTCTCTCCACTACCTATTGTTTCTGCAGTTGGGATTCAACATCTTCAAATGTATTCATATTTTATCTGCAGATAATCGCCAGAAAGCAGTAGTAAAATACCAGTATGCTAATTATGGAGCCAAATTAAGGGCTTTCTCACTGAAGTGATTCAGATCCATTTATTCAAAAAGAGCATTTCATTCAGGAACAACCCATCACTAGGCTACACTGGCAAATCTTCCAATCCTCTAACAAGATCTTTGGTGTACTTCTCCCAATGCCAACCATTATTAGCCATTTTGAATGATTAGCAGGACAGGAAAATTGTCTAATTCACGCACTTAAAGAGAAAATCCTTGGTCATCCCTGCTGCATCTGATCTGGCGGACTCACTAAACACAAATGTGACTCACCACCTGGATTCGGTCTTATGTAGCAACATTAGAAATGGTGGTTTTTACATTGGATCTCCGAGCTACAACATGGTATATGATACACTGCATTCGAGGAACAGTGGGATAGTAATTCTATATGTAGGTAGGGGTAATTCATTATCTTTAGTGTCAAATTGAACTCCAGACAAATAGTCGTAAACTGATCTGAAACATGGGATATCCAATTTAAGTTAAAATCCCCAATCACAATTAGTTCAGACTTCAGAAAGGGTTTTAAATAATCAACAACCCTACCAAACGCCTCTGCCGTAGCAGATGGAGGCTGGTACACTGCAGCAACAGATGTGCCTATTTTAGCTTAAAGGCACTTTTACTACCAGCAGCGCCTCAGATATTTGGAACAGAGATTTTAAAAGAGCATGTTGACTTAACAGAAGATTTCACATAAACATCAACCACCCCCTTTTTTGCCTGTCCTATCTGAAGATGTTGTAATTAGCAATGGCAACATCACTATCCATTACTGAACTACGCAGCCAGGACATCTGGGCTGGTATCATGGACCCAGACATCCAGGAAATCTAGTTGAGTTTTCACACTCCTTGACCTTTCCACATTTTGATACAGTACAGCCTTATTCTAAAATGTATTAAATTATTTTCCCCCCTCATCAATCTACACACAATACACCATGAAGACAAAGCAACAACAGGTTTAGAAATGTTTGCAAATGTATAAAAAAAAAACAGAAAAACCTTATTTACATAAGTGTTCAGACCCTTTGCTATGAGACTCGAAATTGAGCTCAGCGGCATCTAATTTCCATTGATCATCCTTGAGATGTTTCTAGAACTTGATTGGAGTTCACCTGTGGTAAATGCCTTTGATTGGACATGATTTGGAAAGGCACACACCTGTCTGTATAAGGTCCCAAAGTTGACAGTGCATGTCAGAGCAAAAACGAAGCCATGAGGTCAAAGGAATTGTCCGTAGTGCTCCAAGACAGGATTGTGTCGAGGCACATATCTGAGGAAGGGTACAAAAACATTTCTGCAGCATTGAAGGTCAAGAACACAGTGGCCTCCATCATTCTTAAATGGAAGAAGATGAGAACCACCAAGACTCTTCCTAGAGCTGGCCGCCCGGCCAAACTGAGCAATCCGGGGAGAAGGGCCTTGGTCAGGGAGGTGACCAAGAACCAAATGGTCACTGACAGTCCACAGAGTTCTTCTCTGAAGATGGGAGAACCTTCCAGAAGGACAATCTCTGCAGCACTTCACCAATCAGGCCTTAATGGTAGAGTGGCAAGACGGAAGCCACTCCACAGTAAAAGGCACATGACAGCCCGCTTGGAGTTTGCCAAAAGGCACCTAAAGGACTCTCAGACCATGAGAAACAAGATTCTCTGGTCTGATGAAACCAAGATTAAACTCTGGCCTGAATGCCAAGCGTCACGTCTGGAGGAAACCTGGCACAATCCCTACTGTGAAGCATGGTGGTGGCAGCATCATGGTGTGGGGATGTTTTTCAGCAGCAGGGACTGGGAGACTAGTCAGGATAGAGGGAAAGATGAACGGCGCAAAGTACAGAGAGATCCTTGATGAAAACCTGCTCCAGAGTCCTCAGGACCTCAGACTGGACGAAGGTTCACCTTCCAACAGGACAACAACCTTAAGCACACAGCCAAGACAACGCAAGAGTGGCTTCCTACATGTCCATATTACCTCCACTACCAACACTGCTGCTACTCTGTTTATTATATATATCTTGACCCCTGCCTACATGTACATATTACCTCCACTACCAACACTGCTGCTACTCTGTTTATTATATATATCTTTACCCCTACCTACATGTCCATATTACCTCCACTACCAACACTGCTGCTACTCTGTTTATTATCTATATCTTTACCCCTACCTACATGTCCATATTACCTCCACTACCAACACTGCTGCTACTCTGTTTATTATATATATCTTTATCCCTACCTACATGTCCATATTACCTCCACTACCAACACTGCTGCTACTCTGTTTATTATATATATCTTGACCCCTACCTACATGTCCATATTACCTCCACTACCAACACTGCTGCTACTCTGTTTATTATATATATCTTGACCCCTACCTACATGTCCATATTACCTCCACTACCAACACTGCTGCTACTCTGTTTATTATATATATCTTTACCCCTACCTACATGTCCATATTACCTCCACTACCAACACTGCTGCTACTCTGTTTATTATATATATCTTTACCCCTACCTACATGTCCATATTACCTCCACTACCAACACTGCTGCTACTCTGTTTATTATATATATCTTTACCCCTACCTACATGTCCATATTACCTCCACTACCAACACTGCTGCTACTCTGTTTATTATATATATCTTGACCCCTACCTACATGTCCATATTACCTCCACTACCAACACTGCTGCTACTCTGTTTATTATATATATCTTTACCCCTACCTACATGTCCATATTACCTCCACTACCAACACTGCTGCTACTCTGTTTATTATATATATCTTTACCCCTACCTACATGTCCATATTACCTCCACTACCAACACTGCTGCTACTCTGTTTATTATCTATATCTTTACCCCTACCTACATGTCCATATTACCTCCACTACCAACACTGCTGCTACTCTGTTTATTATATATATCTTTACCCCCTACCTACATGTCCATATTACCTCCACTACCAACACTGCTGCTACTCTGTTTATTATATATATCTTGACCCCTGCCTACATGTCCATATTACCTCCACTACCAACACTGCTGCTACTCTGGTTATTATATATATCTTGACCCCTACCTACATGTCCATATTACCTCCACTACCAACACTGCTGCTACTCTGGTTTATTATCTATATCTTTACCCCTACCTACATGTCCATATTACCTCCACTACCAACACTGCTGCTACTCTGTTTATTATATATATCTTGACCCCTACCTACATGTCCATATTACCTCCACTACCAACACTGCTGCTACTCTGTTTATTATCTATATCTTTACCCCTACCTACATGTCCATATTACCTCCACTACCAACACTGCTGCTACTCTGTTTATTATATATATCTTGACCCCTACCTACATGTCCATATTACCTCCACTACCAACACTGCTGCTACTCTGTTTATTATATATATCTTTACCCCTACCTACATGTCCATATTACCTCCACTACCAACACTGCTGCTACTCTGTTTATTATATATATCTTTACCCCTACCTACATGTCCATATTACCTCCACTACCTTGTACCCCTGCACATTGACAGTCAAGTCTACACCCGTTGTATTTGATGACTTTATTTGCCAGTGAAGTTGAAATAGGCTTTACATCATCTGTCACCATGGATATCTGACTGTATGGTAATATGGGTGTTGTTACCTTGAGTTCCTGTAGCTGGTCTGGTTCGTAGAGCTGGTTAGAGACTGCCTGGGCCAGGAAGGCATCTAACTCATGTCTCTGTAGAATACCACCACCTGGCCACTGCATCATATACCTGAAGAACATCACACACACCTGTTAACATCACACACACACACACACACACACACACACACACACACACACACACACACACACACACACACACACACACACACACACACACACACACACACACACACACCTGTTAACATCACACACACACACCTGTTAACATCACACACACACACGTGTTAACTTCCTGTACTCCCTGTTCACCCACGACTGCATGGCCTGACTCCAACACCATCATTAAGGTTGCTGATGACACAACAGTGGTAGGCCTGATCACCGAGAACGATGAGCCTATAGGGAGGAGGTCAGAGACCTGGCCGTGTAGTGCCAGGACAAAAACCTCTCCCTCAACGTGATCAGGACAAAGGAGATGATTGTGGACTACAGGAAAAGGAGGACCGAGCACGGCCACATTCTCATCGACGGGGCTGTAGTGGAGCAGGTTGAGAGCTTCAAGTTCCTTGGTGTCCCCGTCAACAACAAGCTAGAATGGTCCAAACACACCAAGACAGTCGTAAAGAGGGCACGACAAAGCCTATTCCCCCACAGGAGACTAAAAAGATTTGGCATGGGTCCTGAGATCCTCAAAAGGTTCTACAGCTGCAACATCGAGAGCATCCTGACATCACTGCCTATTATGCATCACTGCCTATTATGTCAACTGCTCGGCCTCCAACCGCAAGGCACTATAGAGGGTAGTGCGTACGGCCCAGTACATCACTGGGGATAAGCTGCCTGCCATCCAGGACCTCTACACCAGGCGGTGTCAGAGGAAGGCCCTAAAAATTGTCAAAGACTCCAGCCACCCCAGTCATAGACTGTTCTCTCTACTACCGCATGGCAACCGGTACCGGAGTGCCAAGTCTAGGACAAAAAGGCTTCTCAACAGTTTTTACCCCCAAATCATAAGACTCCTGATTTTAATGATTGAAGCTTCAAACCTTTTTCTAAAGACTGTTGACATCTAGTGGAAGCCATAGGAACTGCAATAGAATACAGTGAAGTTTCTAAAACTGTTAAAATAATGTCTGTGAGTATAACAGAACTGATATGGCAGGTGAAAACCAGAGGAAAATCTGGAAAAGTTTCTTTTTTTTTTTTGTCACAGTTTTTCCATTGACTTGTTATTCACTATAGAGGGATTTAGCTCCCAGATTGCAGTTCCTATGGCTTCCACTAGATGTCAACAGTCATTAGACATGGTTTCAGGCTTGTTTTTTGAAAAAACGAACAAGAAAAAGCAGTTCTTCCTGCTGGATCATGAAAAGGACTGTACTGTTTTGCGCGCGTGACTGTGCGCGCGCTCTTCGTTATTTTTCTTTTCTATTGAACAGGCTGTTGTCCGTCTGAAATATGATCATTTATTTACATATTAGGGTACCTGAGGATTGATTAGAAACGTTGACTTGTTTTGACGAAGTTTATCGGTAACTTATTGAGGTTTCCTATGGCTGTATGTGGAACGGGTGGATTACTGAACAAAACGCGCCAACCAAACTGAGTTTTTGGGCTATAAAGAGCTTTATCGAACAAAACGACCATTCTTTGTGTTCCTGGGACCCGTGGGATTGCAACTAGAGGAAGATCTTCAAAGGTAAGTGATTTATTTTATCGCTATATTTGATTTTGTAACCCCTGTGCTGGTTTGAAATATATTTATATGCAGGGAGTATGCGGGGCGCTGTCCTCAGATAATCAAATGCTATGCTTTCACCGTAAAGCCTATTGGAAATCGGACAACGCGGTTCCATTACCAAGATTCTAAGCTAAATAATGGTGTGCTACACTTGTATTTTCATGAATGTTTAATATTACTATTTTTGTAATTTGAATTTGGCGCTCTGCATTTCACCGGATGTTGTCGTAGGTCCCTAAGAATTTAACACACACACACACACACCTGTTAACATCACACACACACCTGTTATCACACACACACACCTGTTAACATCACACACACACACACCTGTTAACACACGTGTCTAACACGTCTGTGTGTAATTCTACCACCTTGCCACTGAATCATATACCGGTACAGAAAGACACAGGCTCACCTGAGCACACAGCACACACCTCTCACACCCCTCCAATCTCACCTGAGCACACAGCACACACCTCTCACACCCCTCCAATCTCACCTGAGCACACAGCACATGAGCAGAAGGTGTTGTGGGACCTGAGCAGGGTTGAGTAGGGCAGGACAGTCGGAGCGGAGACAGGCCAGGAAAGCCCTGGTCCTCCGGGAGCGATCTTCACTGGCTCTACCAAGCCACAGCCTCCGCAGGTTAGGACAGGTCCACTCTCTGAAGCAAAGCGCTGGAACCAGCTCCGGGGTCAGGGCCGACTTAGACTTACCACTGGACCACTCCTTCACTATCACTGGAGGAACTGCAGGAGGCACAATGAGAAGAACACATTCTCTTTTACAATAACCTGACCAACAAGATAAAGGAATGAGCTGTGCAGCAAAGCAGACAGCTGACCAGGCTAGACAAAGCAGACAGGTGACCAGGCTAGACAAAGCAGACAGCTGACCAGGCTAGACAAAGCAGACAGGTGACCAGGCTAGACAAAGCAGACAGCTGACCAGGCTAGACAAAGCAGACAGGTGACCGGGCTAGACAAAGCAGACAGGTGACCGGGCTAGACAAAGCAGACAGGTGACCGGGCTAGACAAAGCAGACAGGTGACCGGGCTAGACAAAGCAGACAGCTGACCGGGCTAGACAAAGCAGACAGGTGACCAGGCTAGACAAAGCAGACAGGTGACCAGGCTAGACAAAGCAGACAGGTGACCGGGCTAGACAAAGCAGACAGGTGACCGGGCTAGACAAAGCAGACAGGTGACCGGGCTAGACAAAGCAGACAGGTGACCGGGCTAGACAAAGCAGACAGGTGACCAGGCTAGACAAAGCAGACAGCTGACCAGGCTAGACAAAGCAGACAGGTGACCAGGCTAGACAAAGCAGACAGGTGACCGGGCTAGACAAAGCAGACAGGTGACCAGGCTAGACAAAGCAGACAGGTGACCAGGCTAGACAAAGCAGACAGGTGACCAGGCTAGACAAAGCAGACAGCTGACCAGGCTAGACAAAGCAGACAGGTGACCGGGCTAGACAAAGCAGACAGGTGACCGGGCTAGACAAAGCAGACAGGTGACCAGGCTAGACAAAGCAGACAGCTGACCGGGCTAGACAAAGCAGACAGGTGACCAGGCTAGACAAAGCAGACAGGTGACCAGGCTAGACAAAGCAGACAGGTGACCAGGCTAGACAAAGCAGACAGGTGACCGGGCTAGACAAAGCAGACAGGTGACCAGGCTAGACAAAGCAGACAATTCTTAAAAACGTAATGCTTCAATTGGAATTAAAATCATTCATCTTTCACTAGCCCAACTCCCCCCCCCCTCCTTCCCTCACCTTGGAGGGGTCCTCTGTTGCGCATGGCGAGTCTCTCGAGGCGTCGGTGTGTTTCGGCTAGGCTGAAGAGGACCCCATAGCTGTACTGTCTGGCTGCTCTGAACAGCAGAGAGGCTGGAGGCAGCTCACTGTTACAATCATCTTCTATACACACTGCCATCTTCATCTCTCCCTGAGAGAGAGAGAGAGAGAGAGAGAGAGAGAGAGAGAGAGGGAGAGGGAGAGGGAGAGGGAGAGGGAGAGGGAGAGGGAGAGAGAGAGAGAGGGAGAGGGAGAGGGAGAGAGAGAGGGAGAGAGAGAGAGACAGAGAGACAGAGAGAGAGAGAGAGAGAGAGAGAGAGAGAGAGAGAGAGAGAGAGACAGAGAGAGAGAGAGAGAGAGAGACAGAGAGACAGAGAGAGAGAGAGAGAGAGAGAGAGAGAGAGACAGAGAGACAGAGAGAGAGAGAGAGAGAGAATTAGACCAAAGTTCTCAATTGGTACAAAATATATAGAGTACTGCACACACTACAACTACTTAGGTTTAAAAATAAGCTCAACTGGACACCTTAATGAGGCAGTGAATGAACTGAGAGAGAAAACACGCAGGGCATTCTACGCCATTAAAAAACAAATTCAAATTGAAATACCTATTAAAATTTGGCTAAAACTTATTGAATGTGTCATTGAACCAATTGCACTTTATGGCAGCGAGGTGTGGGGTCCACTTGCAAAGCAAGATTTCACCGAATGGGACAAACACCCCATTGAAACCCTGCATGCTGAGTTCTGTAAGATTCTCCTACATGTCCAGAGGAAAACTACAAACAATGCATGCAGGGCAGAATTAGGCCAATATCCACTAATAATAAAAACTCAAAAAAGAGCAATTAAGTTTTGGAAACATCTAAAATACAGTGACCCCCTCTCATATCATGACCAAGCCCTGCAATGCCAAGAGCTGAGCAAAGAAAAGAGTCCCCTCATCCAGCTGGTCCTGGGGCTGAGTTCACAAACCTGTTCTACTAACACACTGAAGCCTCAGGACCAGAACATACAATCAATCAGAATAAACCAAATTACATCACAATCAAAACAAAACTACATTGCTCATTGGGAAACACAAGCACAAGCACAAAGCAAAATGCAGTGCTATCTGGCCCTAAATCGACAGTACACCGTGGCAAACTATTTGACCACGGTTACTGATCAAAACCTTAGAAAAACCTTGACAAAGTACAGGCTCAGTGAGCACAGCCTTGCCATTGAGAAGGGTAGACACAGGAAAACCTGGCTCCCTGTAGAGGAAAGGCTGTGCAACCACTGCACCACAGCAGAACCTGAGACAGAGCTGCATTTCCTGACAACATGTCAAAAATATAAAACAATGAGAGTGTCATTTCCCCAAATTTGAAACCCATATTCAAGGTTTCAAAGACCTCTCTGATGAGAATAGGCTACCCATCCTGTTGGGGGAGGAAACAGAAAGCTGTGGGCTGGCAGCGCACTACATCACTGCCTGCCATAAGATGAGGGACAGTGTCTGACAGACCAATCAACCTGCACATGTCTTCTACTGTATGCTTATTGTTGTTGTTCAATGTGGTTATTGTTGTTACTGTTGTCCTGTTGACAATTTTGATTATTAATTATGTTCATATTATAAATATCAAATGTAAGCTTTGGCAATATGTACATTGTTACGTCATGCCAATAAAGCAAATTGAATTGAATTGAATTGAATTGAATTGAGAGAGAGAGAGAGAGAGAGAGAGAGAGAGAGAGAGAGAGAGAGAGAGAGAGAGAGAGAGAGAGGGAGACAGTCATGCAGACGAACAGCTCCTGATTTATAACTTTCTGGTTGTTAGGAGTGAGATTAACAAGATTAAATTAACAAAAAATATATAGGAAATTAAATTGTACACACTTTCAATCTTAATCACGCTAGCTAGCCAAATTTAAATCTGTCAGCTAGCTTACTGTGGTAACCAGAGCAACATGGCCACTGAGGCGGCGCTAGCAGCACCAGCAGAGACAGACACTTCCCCCCTTTTGAATTTCCAGCAGAAATAAAATCAGAGAACGGAAGAATCAATTTGAAACACTAAATTCTGAGGGAGAACCCAGAAACCTTCTTTGCTGACTGCTCACCCAACAGGACTGTTACAAACCTGTTATTTTACACAGAGCACACAGAGCTGGCTCTGTTAGAGGTATGGGTTACTGAGCTACACCAGACTGCTGAGAGACAGGCTGGCTCTGTTAGAGGTATGGGTTACTGAGCTACACCACCACCAGACTGCTGAGAGACAGGCTGGCTCTGTTAGAGGTATGGGTTACTGAGCTACACCAGACTGCTGAGAGACAGGCTGGCTCTGTTAGAGGTATGGGTTACTGAGCTACACCACCATCAGCCTGCTGAGAGACAGGCTGGCTCTGTTAGAGGTATGGGTTACTGAGCTACACCACCACCAGACTGCTGAGAGACAGGCTGGCTCTGTTAGAGGTATGGGTTACTGAGCTACACCACCACCAGACTGCTGAGAGACAGGCTGGCTCTGTTAGAGGTATGGGTTACTGAGCTACACCACCACCAGACTGCTGAGAGACAGGCTGGCTCTGTTAGAGGTATGGGTTACTGAGCTACACCACCACCAGACTGCTGAGAGACAGGCTGGCTCTGTTAGAGGTATGGGTTACTGAGCTACACCACCACCAGACTGCTGAGAGACAGGCTGGCTCTGTTAGAGGTATGGGTTACTGAGCTACACCACCACCAGACTGCTGAGAGACAGGCTGGCTCTGTTAGAGGTATGGGTTACTGAGCTACACCACCACCAGACTGCTGAGAGACAGGCTGGCTCTGTTAGAGGTATGGGTTACTGAGCTACACCACCATCAGCCCAGACACAGAACTTCTACAGGACCAGATCAACCAGTGCAGGACCCAGCTGAAGAACTCTGTCCAGGAGCTGAGAGAGAGCCTTACCACAGCTCTTGAGGAGGTGAAGGCCACCATGAGGAGAGAGGTAAGTGTCCTCAGTATTCCTGTCTTTAGTAAAGTCAATGATACAGTCAATGATACCCCCCCCCGCAACACAAGCACCGCGTCCAGCGCTAAGTGTGCGAGTTCGTCTTTAGCCAGCCTTACCCGCCCTGTACCAGGTGAAGACACATTTCGGAAAGCAAAGACAAGGTTATTGATTTAGCTCTAACTACTAACAACCTACCCTTACACACAACATTCTCCTTTGACGAGAGAATGTTGACAAGATTTGTGCCATGGCTCAGACCCGGTACTCACCACCTCCACTGGAGTGTCGGTTACTACAGCAACCTACCTCTGGTTAGTCAGCCCAGCTTTAACCCCACCCGCCCACTAGCGCTCTCCCTCATCCTTCTGTCTCAGCGGGCTGTAAACCACCTCTTGGCCAGGCTCTGTCCTCTAAGCCGGGACCCCCAACAGTAGCCTGCCCACGAAACGAGCTAACGGCAGGTTCCACTGGGATTCTCTGCCTGGCCGGCTCCCCTCTCCACTGGGATTCTCTGCCTCTGACCCTATTATGGAGGCTGAGTCACTGGCTTACTAGTGCTCTTCCATGCCGTCCCTAGGAGGCTTTTTTCCGCTATACTCTACTTGAATGGGTTGTGTCACTGACGTGATCTTCCTGTCCGGTCTTGCGCCCCTCTGGCTCGTGCGGTGGAGGAGATCATCGTGGGCTATACTTTGCCTTGTCTCAGGGTAGTACAGGGCCAATCCTGCCTGATTGGCCCTGTCCGGGGGTAACTTTGGACGAGGCCTTAGTGTCCCGACCCCCCGTCTCAGTCTCCAGTATTTATGCTGCAATAGTCTATGTGCTGGGGGGCTAGGGTCAGTACGTTATTTCTGGTGTCCTGTGTGATCTTAGTGATTCTCCCTCATTCTCTCATCCCTCAGTCCTCTGTGTTACCTTGATCCACCTCTATGCAGACGACACCATTCTGTATACTTCTGGCCCTTCTTTGGACACTGTGTTAACTACCCTCCAAACGAGCTTCAATGCCATACAACTCTCCTTCCGTGGCCTCCAACTGCTCTTAAATACAAGTAAAACTAAATGCATGTTCTTCAACCAATCACTGCCCGCACCTGCACTCCAGCATCACTACTCTGGACGGTTCTGACTTAGAATATGTGGACAACTACAAATACCTAGGTGTCTGGTAAGACTCTAAACTCTCCCTCCAGACTCACATTAAACATCTCCAATTCAAAATTAAATCTAGAATCGGCTTTCTATTTCAAAGTCAAAGTCACCATTATTAGTCAGTTGTACAACCGAATGCCTTCAACCGAAATGTTTCTTCCGCATTTAACCCAACCCCTCTGAATCAGAGAGGTGCGGGGGGCTGCCTTAATCGACATCCACGCCTTCGGGCGCTCGGGAACAGTGGGTTAACTGCCTTGTTCAGGGGCAGAACGACAGATTTTTTCCTTGTCAGCTCGGGGATTCGAACTTGTAACCCTCCGGTTACAAGTCCACCGCTCTAACCACTAGGCTACCTTTCGCAACAAAGGCTTCTTCACTCACACCGCCAAACAAATCCTAGTAAAACTGACTATCCTACCGATCCTCGACTTCGGTGATGTCATTTACAAAACAGCTTCCAATACTCTACTCAGCAAACTGGATGCAGTCTATCACAGTGCCATCCGTTTTGTCACCAAAGCCCCTTATACTACCCACCACTGTGACCTGTATGCTCTAGTCGGCTGGCCCTCGCTACATACTCGTCGCCAGACCCACTGGCTCCAGGTCATCTATAAGCCTATGCTAGGTAAAGCTCCGCCTTATCTCAGCTCACTGCTCACGATAACAACACCCACCCGTAGCACGTGCTCCAGCAGGTATATCTCACTGGTCATCCCCAAGGCCAACACCTCCTTTGGCCTCCTTTCCTTCTAGTTCTCTGCGGCCAGTGACTGGAATGAACTGCAAAAATCACTGAAGCTGGAGACTTATATTTCCCTCACTAACTTTAAACATCAACTATCTGAGCAGCTAACCGATCGCTTCAGCTGTACATAGTCCATCTGTAAACAGCCCATCCAATCTAACTACCTCATCCCCATACTGTTTTTATTTACTGTTCTTCTCTTTTGCACACCAGTATCACTACTTGCACATCCTCATCTGCACATCCATCACTCCAGTGTTAATCTGCTAAATTGTAATTACTTCGCTACTATGGCCTATTTATTTCCTTACCTCCTCATGCCATTTGCACACACTGTATATAGACTTTTTTTCCTATTGTTTTTATTGACTGTATGTTTGTTTTACTCCATGTGTAACTCTGTGTTGTTGTATGTGTTGAACTGCTTTGCTTTATCTTGACCAGGTCCCAGTTGTAAATGAGAACTTGTTCTCAACTGGCCTCCCTGTATTATGACATCATATAGAACTACCTGGTTAAATAAAGGTGTATTATGACATCATATAGAACTACCTGGTTAAATAAAGGTGTATTATGACATCATATAGAACTACCTGGTTAAATAAAGGTGAAATAAAAATATAAAAAATGTGGTATATCTGTGGATACATCAGTCCTCTGTGTTACCTTGGTCAGTATGTGGTATATCTGTGGATACATCAGTCCTCTGTGTTACCTTGGTCAGTATGTGGTATATCTGTGGATACATCAGTCCTCTGTGTTACCTTGGTCAGTATGTGGTATATCTGTGGATACATCAGTCCTCTGTGTTACCTTGGTCAGTATGTGGTATATCTGTGGATACACCAGTCCTCTGTGTTACCTTGGTCAGTATGTGGTATATCTGTGGATACATCAGTCCTCTGTGTTACCTTGGTCAGTATGTGGTATATCTGTGGATACATCAGTCCTCTGTGTTACCTTGGTCAGTATGTGGTATATCTGTGGATACATCAGTCCTCTGTGTTACCTTGGTCAGTATGTGGTATATCTGTGGATACATCAGTCCTCTGTGTTACCTTGGTCAGTATGTGGTATATCTGTGGATACATCAGTCCTCTGTGTTACCTTGGTCAGTATGTGGTATATCTCCGGATACACCAGTCCTCTGTGTTACCTTGGTCAGTATGTGGTATATCTGTGGATACATCAGTCCTCTGTGTTACCTTGGTCAGTATGTGGTATATCTGTGGATACATCAGTCCTCTGTGTTACCTTGGTCAGTATGTGGTATATCTGTGGATACATCAGTCCTCTGTGTTACCTTGGTCAGTATGTGGTATATCTGTGGATACATCAGTCCTCTGTGTTACCTTGGTCAGTATGTGGTATATCTCCGGATACATCAGTCCTCTGCGGTGTCTGTGTTCTGCAACTCTCAACACCTCAGAGCTGACTTGAGGCAGAGGAGGCGTGGTTATGTCCATGTGACTCCGCGTCGCCATTGACAACAGCGATGGAATGTTGGACCCGCTCCTGTGGGACCCGCTCCCGTTACCGTGGGAACCATCCCCTCCACCTCCACGACCGGACAGATCGTCCCACCTGGAGGACTTGTCTGTCAGATGGCTGAAAGAGTGAAAAGAGGGAGAGGAGGAGAGAAAGGGTTAGTGAGGGTTAGAAGAGAGGGAGAGAGGGTTAGAAGAGAGGGAGAAGAGAGGGTTAGTGAGGGGGAGAAGAGAGGGAGAAGAGAGAGTTAGTGAGGGGGAGAAGAGAGGGTTAGTGAGGGGGAGAAGAGAGGGAGAAGAGAGGGTTAGTGAGGGGGAGAAGAGAGGGAGAAGAGAGAGTTAGTGAGGGGGAGAAGAGAGGGTTAGTGAGGGGGAGAAGAGAGGGAGAAGAGAGGGTTAGTGAGGGGGAGAAGAGAGGGAGAGAGTTGGTGCTAACTAAGACTAAGTAACAGTGGCAACGTCACAGCACACAGACCTTCATGAATAACCTATGAGTGTGTGTGTGTGTAACGTGTGTGTGTGTGTGTGTGTGTAACGTGTGTGTGTGTAACGTGTGTGTGTAACGTGTGTGTGTGTGTGTAATGTGTGTGTGTGTGTAACGTGTGTGTGTGTGTGTGTAACGTGTGTGTGTGTGTGTGTGTAACGTGTGTGTGTGTGTGTAACGTGTGTGTGTGTAACGTGTGTGTGTGTGTGTGTAACGTGTGTGTGTGTGTAACGTGTGTGTGTGTAAAACGTGTGTGTGTGTGTGTGTAAAACGTGTGTGTGTGTGTGTGTAACGTGTGTGTGTGTGTGTGTGTGTAACGTGTGTGTGTGTGTGTAACGTGTGTGTGTGTAACGTGTGTGTGTGTGTGTAACGTGTGTGTGTGTGTGTAACGTGTGTGTGTGTGTGTGTGTGTAACGTGTGTGTGTGTGTGTATGTGTGTGTGTGTGTGTGTGTGTAACGTGTGTGTGTGTAACGTGTGTGTGTGTGTGTGTGTAACGTGTGTGTGTGTGTGTAACGTGTGTGTGTGTGTATAACGTGTGTGTGTGTGTAACGTGTGTGTGTGTGTAACGTGTGTGTGTGTGTAACGTGTGTGTGTGTGTAACGTGTGTGTGTGTGTGTGTAACGTGTGTGTGTGTAACGTGTGTGTGTGTGTGTAACGTGTGTGTGTGTAACGTGTGTGTGTGTGTGTGTGTGTGTCGTGTGTGTGTGTGTAACGTGTGTGTGTGTAAAACGTGTGTGTGTGTGTGTGTAACGTGTGTGTGTGTGTGTGTGTGTAACGTGTGTGTGTGTGTGTAACGTGTGTGTGTGTGTGTAACGTGTGTGTGTGTGTGTAACGTGTGTGTGTGTGTGTGTGTGTGTGTGTGTGTAACGTGTGTGTGTGTGTGTGTAACGTGTGTGTGTGTGTGTAACGTGTGTGTGTGTGTGTGTGTAACGTGTGTGTGTGTGTGTGTGTGTGTGTGTGTGTGTAACGTGTGTGTGTGTGTAACGTGTGTGTGTAACGTGTGTGTAACGTGTGTGTGTGTGTGTGTGTGTGTAACGTGTGTGTGTGTGTAACGTGTGTGTGTGTAACGTGTGTGTGTGTAACGTGTGTGTGTGTAACGTGTGTGTGTAACGTGTGTGTGTAACGTGTGTGTGTGTAACGTGTGTGTGTGTGTGTGTGTGTGTGTGTGTGTAACGTGTGTGTGTGTAACGTGTGTGTGTGTAACGTGTGTGTGTGTAACGTGTGTGTGTGTGTGTAACGTGTGTGTGTGTGTGTAACGTGTGTGTGTGGGCAACCGCAGGGTGCATGTGGTGCTTCTACCAGTCACTAGATGAGGCCCTTCACCACCCAGGAATGACAGGATGTTTCTGCTGGGTGACAGAACAACAGGATATGGAGTGCTGGGTAGGCATGGTGTTGCCCAGGTCAATGAGAACGGCATAAGACTGCTAACTCTGTGCTGAGCACGATCTCATCGTCACTAACACCTTGTTCCAGCAGGAACAAATCTAAAACATCACGGATGAGCCCACGCTCAAAACACTGGCACCTGATCGACTTTGTCATAGTGAGACGTTCTGAAACTAATGACGTGCCATGAGGGGTGCAGAATGCTGGACAGATACTGGCTAAACTCCAGGTGAGAATAGGTCCCCCCAACGCCATCAGAAGTCCAGTAAGAGGCGTCTGCACTGTATCGGGCTTGAGAAAGCTGCAGTAAGGGACGAGTTTTGTTGCTCTCTCGCTGAAAGGCTGAGGGAGACTGAGCCTCTCAGAACCCGTGGACCAGAAGACTGAGCCTCTTCTGAGCACAGAGGACCCCGTGGACCAGAAGACTGAGCCTCTTCTGAGCACAGAGGACCCCGTGGACCAGAAGACTGAGCCTCTTCTGAGCGCAGAGGAACCCGTGGACCAGAAGACTGAGCCTCTTCTGAGCACAGAGGACCCCGTGGACCAGAAGACTGAGCCTCTTCTGAGCACAGAGGACCCCGTGGACCAGAAGACTGAGCCTCTTCTGAGCACAGAGGACCCCGTGGACCAGAAGACTGAGCCTCTTCTGAGCACAGAGGACCCCGTGGACCAGAAGACTGGAGCCTCTTCTGAGCGCAGAGGAACCCGTGGACCAGAAGACTGAGCCTCTTCTGAGCGCAGAGGAACCCGTGGACCAGAAGACTGAGCCTCTTCTGAGCACAGAGGACCCCGTGGACCAGAAGACTGAGCCTCTTCTGAGCACAGAGGACCCGTGGACCAGAAGACTGAGCCTCTTCTGAGCACAGAGGACCCCGTGGACCAGAAGACTGAGCCTCTTCTGAGCGCAGAGGAACCCGTGGACCAGAAGACTGAGCCTCTTCTGAGCACAGAGGACCCGTGGACCAGAAGACTGAGCCTCTTCTGAGCACAGAGGACCCGTGGACCAGAAGACTGAGCCTCTTCTGAGCACAGAGGACCCGTGGACCAGAAGACTGAGCCTCTTCTGAGCGCAGAGGAACCCGTGGACCAGAAGACTGAGCCTCTTCTGAGCACAGAGGACCCGTGGACCAGAAGACTGAGCCTCTTCTGAGCACAGAGGACCCCGTGGACCAGAAGACTGAGCCTCTTCTGAGCGCAGAGGACCCCGTGGACCAGAAGACTGAGCCTCTTCTGAGCGCAGAGGAACCCGTGGACCAGAAGACTGAGCCTCTTCTGAGCGCAGAGGAACCCGTGGACCAGAAGACTGAGCCTCTTCTGAGCACAGAGGACCCCGTGGACCAGAAGACTGAGCCTCTTCTGAGCACAGAGGACCCCGTGGACCAGAAGACTGAGCCTCTTCTGAGCACAGAGGACCCCGTGGACCAGAAGACTGAGCCTCTTCTGAGCACAGAGGACCCCGTGGACCAGAAGACTGAGCCTCTTCTGAGCACAGAGGACCCCGTGGACCAGAAGACTGAGCCTCTTCTGAGCACAGAGGACCCGTGGACCAGAAGACTGAGCCTCTTCTGAGCACAGAGGACCCCGTGGACCAGAAGACTGAGCCTCTTCTGAGCACAGAGGACCCCGTGGACCAGAAGACTGAGCCTCTTCTGAGCGCAGAGGAACCCGTGGACCAGAAGACTGAGCCTCTTCTGAGCACAGAGGACCCCGTGGACCAGAAGACTGAGCCTCTTCTGAGCACAGAGGACCCCGTGGACCAGAAGACTGAGCCTCTTCTGAGCACAGAGGACCCCGTGGACCAGAAGACTGAGCCTCTTCTGAGCACAGAGGACCCCGTGGACCAGAAGACTGAGCCTCTTCTGAGCGCAGAGGAACCCGTGGACCAGAAGACTGAGCCTCTTCTGAGCACAGAGGACCCCGTGGACCAGAAGACTGAGCCTCTTCTGAGCACAGAGGACCCGTGGACCAGAAGACTGAGCCTCTTCTGAGCACAGAGGACCCCGTGGACCAGAAGACTGAGCCTCTTCTGAGCGCAGAGGAACCCGTGGACCAGAAGACTGAGCCTCTTCTGAGCACAGAGGACCCGTGGACCAGAAGACTGAGCCTCTTCTGAGCACAGAGGACCCGTGGACCAGAAGACTGAGCCTCTTCTGAGCACAGAGGACCCCGTGGACCAGAAGACTGAGCCTCTTCTGAGCACAGAGGACCCCGTGGACCAGAAGACTGAGCCTCTTCTGAGCGCAGAGGAACCCGTGGACCAGAAGACTGAGCCTCTTCTGAGCGCAGAGGACCCCGTGGACCAGAAGACTGAGCCTCTTCTGAGCACAGAGGACCCCGTGGACCAGAAGTGGGCATCTATTAGCTCAGTGCTCTATTAGGCAGCGGCCCACTCCATTGGCTACAGAGGTAGGAAACATCAGGACTGGTTTGATGAGAACTCTGACACCGTCACAACCTTACTGGACAATATGTACAAAGCGCACAGGGCTCCTCTCAACAGCCCCACACCGGCTACCCTCCGCCAGCAATGTAGTGCATCGAGAAAGGAAGTGCAAACAACCGTGTCTGCAGAACGAATGGGGGATGAATAAGGCACAGGAATCCAAATGCCGCCAAAAACAACATGCACAATTTCTACAACTCAGCTAAAGCTATCTATGGCCCTAGAAGTCGCTCCATCACCCCCAAAACCAGATCCTGATGAGGTGGGCTGACCACCAAAACCAGATCCTGATGAGGTGGGCTGACCACCAAAACCAGATCCTGATGAGGTGGGCTGACCACCAAAACCAGATTCTGATGAGGTGGGCTGACCACCAAAACCAGATCCTGATGAGATGGGCTGAACACCAAAACCAGATCCTGATGAGGTGGGCTGAACACCAAAACCAGATCCTGATGAGGTGGGCTGACCACCAAAACCAGATCCTGATGAGATGGGCTGACCACCAAAACCAGATTCTGATGAGGTGGGCTGACCACCAAAACCAGATCCTGATGAGATGGGCTGACCACCAAAACCAGATCCTGATGAGGTGGGCTGACCACCAAAACCAGATCCTGATGAGATGGGCTGACCACCAAAACCAGATCCTGATGAGGTGGGCTGACCACCAAAACCAGATCCTGATGAGGTGGGCTGACCACCAAAACCAGATCCTGATGAGGTGGGCTGACCACCAAAACCAGATCCTGATGAGATGGGCTGACCACCAAAACCAGATCCTGATGAGATGGGCTGACCACCAAAACCAGATCCTGATGAGGTGGGCTGACCAACAAAACCAGATCCTGATGAGGTGGGCTGACCAACAAAACCAGATCCTGATGAGGTGGGCTGACCAACAAAACCAGATCCTGATGAGATGGGCTGAACACCAAAACCAGATCCTGATGAGGCTGACCACTTTGAAGCACTGCTCAATCAGCGTTCTCCTACAGACCACTCCATCCTGGAAGAACTGCCTGTCCTTCCACCCATTCAAGACCTCAACCATTCGCCAGCCTTCCAAGAGGTGTTATCAGCTATCCGTTCCCTCAAGAACAACAAGACTCCTGGCGCTGACAGCATCCCGGCAGAGCTACTTAGGGGAGGTTACTTCTGCAACAGAACGCTCCACCAGCACATCACTGAGGTTTGCGACCGGGAGATCGTCCCCCAACAGTGGCCAGATGCAAACATTGTCACCATCTATAAGAACAAGGGTGACAAGTCCATCTGCAGCAACAGCCGGGGGAAATCCCTTCTGGCTGTTGCCGGCAAAGGTCCTGGCCAAGGTGATTTGCTAACAAATTTGTTAACATCCTTTGCCAGTTCCATGATGGGATGATGGCTCGGGTGGCCACAGGAGGGCAGGAGTCAGTGACCTTTTTAGTAAGCGTCGGTGAAGGGGCAGGGGTGTGTGCTGGTACCGATACTCTTCACCATCAGAGACGGCAGGTAGCCTAGTGGTTAGAGCTTTGGACTTGTAACCGGAGGGTTGCAAGTTCGAATCCCCGAGCTGACAAGGTAAAATTCTGTCGTTCTGCCCCTGAACAAGGCAGTTAACCCACTGTTCCCCGGGCGCCAAAGACGTGGATGTCGATTAAGGCAGCCCCCCGCACCTCTCTGATTCAGAAAGGTTGGGTTAAATGCGGAAGACACATTTCGGTTGAAGGCATTCGGTTGTACAACTGACTAATAATGGTGACTTTGACTTTTTTGACTTTGATCTTCCTCCTATCTGTCACCCAGCTTTTCCACAAGGAGCTTGAGGACAGCCCCGAGCGGGTTCTTGAGCCACAGTGTGCTGAGGACTCGTGGCCCACACTCCAGGAGACCTTCAGTCTGTCGTTGTAGCGGCTGTGAGGGTCTATAGGAGGATGGGACTGTCTATAAACACCACTAAGACAGAGGTGGTCTGCCAATGGAGATCCAGCCCTCCACCCACCACGTCTGTCTTCACCAATGAACACATTACTGGCAAAAGTCCCGTCTATCAAATACCTGGGCAGCATCCTCTCGGAGGACTGCAGCACAGACCTCGAAATTCAAAAAATAAGATCAAGCATCAGCTGTCTTCGGGAAACTCAGACACAGGGTCTTCCAAAACAGCCTCTGTCTATCAAGCCGTCTGCATCACCACACTTCTTTACAGATGTGAAGCCTGGGTCACTTACAGACACCACAACAAGCAGATTGAGAGATTCCAAATAAGATGCCTGCAGCGCATCCTGGGAATCACATGGTGCAACCGTGTGCCCCGTACAGAAATACTTGCTAAGATCAACTGTAAGAGTATGGAGGCCATGGTCACCCAGCACCAACTGTAAGAGTATGGAGGCCATGGTCACCCAGCACCAACTATAAGAGTATGGAGGCCATGGTCACCCAGCACCAACTATAAGAGTATGGAGACCATGGTCACCCAGCACCAACTATAAGAGTATGGAGGCCATGGTCACCCAGCACCAACTATAAGAGTATGGAGGCCATGGTCACCCAGCACCAACTATAAGAGTATGGAGGCCATGGTCACCCAACACCAACTATAAGAGTATGGAGGCCATGGTCACCAACACCAACTATAAGAGTATGGAGGCCATGGTCACCAACTGTAAGAGTATGGAGGCCATGGTCACCAACACCAACTATAAGAGTATGGAGACCATGGTCACCAACTGTAAGAGTATGGAGGCCATGGTCACCCAACACCAACTATAAGAGTATGGAGGCCATGGTCACCCAGCACCAACTATAAGAGTATGGAGGCCATGGTCACCAACACCAACTATAAGAGTATGGAGACCATGGTCACCAACTGTAAGAGTATGGAGGCCATGGTCACCAACACCAACTATAAGATTATGGAGGCCATGGTCACCCAACATGTCATTAGAATGTCTCAGGAGCGCTTGACGCATAAGATCCTGTTTGGCCAGCTACACAACGGCCGGTGGTCTGCAGGGAGGCAGATGAAGTGCGACAAGGACCAGCTGAAAACATTGCTGAAGAAGAGCAACATCAAACCCACAGTTCTAGAGGACGCTGCTGCCAACCTCTCCACCTGGAGGCAGCTCTGCCAACCGCTCCACCTGGAGGCGGCTCTGCCAACCTCTCCACCTGGAGGCAGCTCTGCCAACCGCTCCACCTGGAGGCAGCTCTGCCAACCTCTCCACCTGGAGGCAGCTCTGCCAACCTCTCCACCTGGAGGCAGCTCTGCCAACCGCTCCACCTGGAGGCAGCTCTGCCAACCGCTCCACCTGGAGGCAGCTCTGCCAACCGCTCCACCTGGAGGCAGCTCTGCCAACCGCTCCACCTGGAGGACGCTGCTGCCAACCGCTTCACCTGGAGGCAGCTCTGCCAACCGCTCCACCTGGAGGCAGCTCTGCCAACCTCTCCACCTGGAGGCAGCTCTGCCAACCTCTCCACCTGGAGGCAGCTCTGCCAACCGCTCCACCACATAAAATAAAGTTTGTGGATTTTAGATTGGACTCTACAGTCACCAAAGAATTCACTGTTAACTCAGAAGTGGAAGTCATCATCGGATACGATGGACTACCATAAGCAACAGGTTAGTGTGTAAGTGTAACAGGTGTGTGTGTAGCAGGTGTGTGTGTGTGTGTAGCAGGTGTCTTACTGGCTGCTGTCGTTTGGTTCGTCTCCATCTGAGGAAGATGATGGCGAGTGGGAGGGGCCAGAGGGAGCGGACGTGTGGTGATTTGTTAATCTACTTCCTCCTTGGTCATATGGAGCCGACCAATCCGTGTAGCCCATTGTCGCAGACAGCGAATCGTTGCAGTCCGGCAGGGGAGGCAGGTTGTGGAACAGAGAGGCGTGGCCTGGTCCATACGGAGCATTCCGATAGGGTGGTTTTACCCCTTGGGGAGGAAACACACAGCGTGTTTCTCAGAATGCATACTATCGTGCTCCACACTCATGCTCCAATTGCATTCTCCGACCACGTTGTCTTGAGTACATTCTTGTGAGGACGGGAGTGTGGAGAACACACAAAACATGACATTAGAGCAGCACTCCCCCTAGTGTATTACCTCACGCTGAGCACCACTCCCCCTACTGTATTACCTCACGCTGAGAACCACTCCCCCTACTGTATTACCTCACGCTGAGCACCACTCCCCCTACTGTATTACCTCACGCCGAGCAGCACTGCCCCTACTGTATTACCTCACGCTGAGCACCACTCCCCCTACTGTATTACCTCACGCCGAGCAGCACTGCCCCTACTGTATTACCTCACGCTGAGCACCACTCCCCCTACTGTATTACCTCACGCTGAGCAGCACCTCCCCTACTGTATTACCTCACGCCGAGCAGCACTCCCCCTACTGTATTGCCTCACGCTGAGCACCACTCCCCCTACTGTATTACCTCACGCCGAGCAGCACTGCCCCTACTGTATTACCTCACGCCGAGCAGCACTCCCCCTACTGTATTACCTCACGCTGAGCACCACTCCCCCTACTGTATTACCTCACGCTGAGCAGCACTCCCTACTGTATTACCTCACGCTGAGCACCACTCCCTACTGTATTACCTCACGCTGAGCACCACTCCCCTACTGTATTACCTCACGCTGAGCAGCACTCCCTACTGTATTGCCTCACGCTGAGCACCACTCCCCTAGTGTATTACCTCACGCTGAGCAGCACCTCCCTACTGTATTACCTCACGCTGAGCAGCACTCCCTACTGTATTACCTCACGCTGAGCACCACTGCCCCTACTGTATTACCTCACGCCGAGCAGCACTCCCCCTACTGTATTACCTCACGCCGAGCAGCACTCCCCCTACTGTATTACCTCACGCTGAGCAGCACTCCCCCTACTGTATTACCTCACGCCGAGCAGCACTCCCCCTACTGTATTACCTCACGCCGAGCAGCACTGCCATTAGTGTATTACCTCACGCTGAGCAGCACTCCCCCTAGTGTATTACCTCACACTGAGCAGCACTCCCCCTACTGTATTACCTCACGCTGAGCACCACTCCCCCTACTGAATTACCTCACGCCGAGCACCACTCCCCCTACTGTATTACCTCACGCCGAGCACCACTCCCCCTACTGTATTACCTCACACTGAGCAGCACTCCCCCTACTGTATTACCTCACACTGAGCAGCACTCCCCCTACTGTATTACCTCACGCCGAGCAGCACTGCCCCTACTGTATTACCTCACGCCGAGCAGCACTGCCCCTACTGTATTACCTCACGCCGAGCAGCACTCCCCTACTGTATTACCTCACGCCGAGCAGCACTCCCCCTACTGTATTACCTCACGCCGAGCAGCACTCCCTACTGTATTACCTCACGCCGAGCAGCACTCCCCCTACTGTATTACCTCACGCCGAGCAGCACTCCCCCTACTGTATTACCTCACGCCGAGCAGCACTCCCCCTACTGTATTACCTCACGCCGAGCAGCACTCCCCCTACCGTATTACCTCACGCCGAGCAGCACTCCCTACTGTATTACCTCACGCCTGAGCAGCACTCCCCTACTGTATTACCTCACGCCGAGCAGCACTCCCTACTGTATTACCTCACGCCGAGCAGCACTCCCTACTGTATTACCTCACGCCGAGCAGCACTCCCCCTACTGTATTACCTCACGCCGAGCAGCACTCCCCCTAGTGTATTACCTCACGCTGAGCAGCACTCCCCCTACCGTATTACCTCACGCTGAGCACCACTCCCCCTAGTGTATTACCTCAAGCCGAGCAGCAGCCGAGCAAGCCTAGGAAACTAGGCGTATTTTGTACATCACTACTTCACAGGACAGGCAATGTTTTTTAATCAAAAAGCTTTTTTGCCAGAAATGCCTTCTGGAGCATGTGAACTTTGATGTGCCTCAATAACAAAGTTGTATTCCAACTGTAAATAACAAATACAATTGTTAAATTATGAGCCTAGTTGGTTTAACCACGGAAAAAGACAGGAACTTTGGCTGAAATAATGCATGGAATGGACATGCTGGGAGAAGAGTTTGGATTGGTCTGCCATGTCCCATGCTTCGGTCTATAACGTGAGCTGCTCAGTATGTGTTGATAGTCCTTTCTACCACAACGTTAGCCATAAAGAACAAACATTTTTTAGCTACTTTTCTCAACAACATTGATGCCCTGAATTTAGCAGGTGCTGTTGACGAATCAGTCCGAGCTTCAAGTTCCTTGGTGTCCACATCAACAAACTATCATGGTCCAAACACAACAAGACAGTCGTGAAGAGGGCACGACCACGCCTATTCCCCCTCAGGAGACTGAAAAGATTTGGCATGGGCCCCCAGATGCTCAAAAAGTTCTACAGCTGCACCATCGAGAGCGTCCTGACTGGTTGCATCACCGCCTGGTAAGGCAACTGCTCGGCCTCCGACCACAAGAGGGTAGTGCGTACTGCCCAGTACATCACTGGGGCCAAGCTTCCTGCCATCCAGGACCTCTATAGCAGGCGGTGTCAGAAGAAGGCCCAAAAAATTGCCAAAGACTCCAGCCGCCCTAGTCATACACTGTTCTCCCTACTACCGCATGGCAAGCGGTACCGGAGAACCAAGTCTAGGCCCAAAAGGCTTCTTGAGCGTGGCTGAGGTGTACCCATGACCAACTCTGAAACCAGATTGCATAGCAGAGAAGGTACGGTGGGATTCGAAATGGCTTCGAAGACCTTAGAACTTGGCTTCGAAGACCTTAGAAAGGCAGGGTAGGATAGATATATGTCTGTAGCAGTTTGGGTCTAGAGTGCCTCCCCCTTTGAAGAGGGGGAAGACCGCGGCAGCTTTCCAATCTTTTAATTGCATAGCGGAGAAGGTACGGTGGGATTCGAAACGGTCGGTAATCTGTTTGTTATCTTGGCTTTTGAAGACAGGGTAGGATAGATATAGGTCAGTAGCAGTTTTGGTCTAGAGTGTCTCCCCCTTTGAAGATGGGTATGACCACGGCAGCTTTCCAACCTTTGGGAATCTCAGACAACACGAAAGAGAGGTTGAACAAGCTAGTAATAGGGGTTGCAACAATTTCGGCAGATCATTTTAGAAAGAGAGGGTCCAGATTGTCTAGCCCGGCTGATTTGTAGGGGTCCAGATTTTTCAGCTCTTTCAGAACATCAGCTATCTGGATTTGGGTGAAGGAGAAATGGAGGAGGCTTTGGCAAGTTGCTGTGGTGGGTGCAGGGCTGTTGACCGGGGGTAGGGGTAGCCAGGTGGAAAGCATGGCCAGCCGTAGAAAAATGCTTATTGAAATTCTCAATTATTGTGGGTTTATCGGTGGTGACAGCGTTTCCTATCCTCAGTGCAGTGGGCAGCTGGGAGGAGGTGCTCTTATTCTCCATGGACAGTGTCCCAGAACTTTTTGGAGTTTGTGCTACAGGACGCACATTTCTGCTTGAAAAAGCTAGCCTTAGCTTTCCTAACTGCCTGTGTATACTGGTTCCTAACTTCCCTGAAAAGCTGCATATCACGGGGGCTATTCGATGCTAATGCAGAACGCCACAGGATGTTTTTGTGCTGGTCAAGGGCAGTCAGGTCTGGAGAGAACCAAGGGCTATATCTGTTCCTGGTTCTACATTTTTTTGAAAGGGGCATGCTTACTTAAGATGGTGAGGAAGGCACTTTTAACTTCTTAGGGAGCAGCGCATGAGGTGACCGTTTTGGAGACCCTGGCGTGCCCAAAGTAAAATGCCTACCATTCAGGCCCAGAAAATAGGATATGCACATATTTAGTACCATTGGATAGGAAACACTCTGAATTTTCTAAAAGGGTTAACATTTTGTCTGTGAGTAAAACAGAACGGATATGGCAGGCGAAACCCCAAGGAATTTCTGTCCTGGAAAAAGTGGTTTTGACACATTGCCTCATTTGGAACCCCTCCCTTATGAAAATGCCCTTATAAGGGCATATGAATGCAGTACCTATTGCTTCCTCTGGATGTCAACAGTCTCGAGAAAGTGTTCTGATTCTTTTTAGATGCTTTTAGAGCAGAGAAGAAGAGGAATAAGGAAGTGCCCCCACAGATGTCCTTACAAGAAAATGTGCGCTCCTGGCAGGCACGTTCTTTGTTTTTTACCTTTCTTATCGCCCAGTTTATATTCCGGTTGAAATATTATGCTATTTATACATAAAAGTGTTCCTAAGGATACATTTACAA
Source organism: Brachymystax lenok tsinlingensis (assembly GCA_030435695.1). NCBI lineage: Eukaryota > Metazoa > Chordata > Actinopteri > Salmoniformes > Salmonidae > Brachymystax > Brachymystax lenok. The sequence continues at coordinate 44,308,479 of CM059803.1, forward strand.
TGATGTTTGATTGTTCTTGGACAAGTTTATAGGTATAAGTTGAACGAGTTCTCTTCACGTTTCAATGGAGGAGTGGAGGCTGTAGTTTCTGATTATAACGCGCGAACCAAACTGAGATTTATGGATATAATACATTACTTTTTCTAACAAAAGAACCATGGATTGTCTTCGTTGGACACTTGGGAAGCCATCAGCAGAAGTTCTTCAACAGGTAATTGATTTGTTTTCGCTGTGAAATGTGTTTTGTGTGAACTGTGAAGGCTAATGAATTCATGGTAATGGGAAAAATAGTGAAGGTGCTACCCTCAAACAATCAAATGTGCTGCTTTCGCCGTAAAGCCTTTTTGAAATCTGACAACGCTGTGATATTGCCAAGAAACAGAGCTTTTGATGAGTATGAAACACTTGTATATTGGTGCATGTTTAATAACTCAACTTTTGGATTTTGAATTTGGTGCCTTACATTTCACCTGGTAGTGGTCACTAGCGCCCCACCACTCCCTAAGAAGTTCAAGAATAACCAGGCATCCTCTACTGACGGGATGAGGTCAATATCCTTCAAGGATTCCCGGACCAGGTCGAGAAGAAAGGCCTGCTCGCTGAAGTGTTTTAGGGAGCGTTTGACAGTGATGAGGGGTGGTCGTTTGACCGCAGGCCCATTACGGATGCAGGCAATGAGCCAGTGATTGCTGAGATCTTGGTTGAAAACAGCAGAGTTGTATTTGGAGGGCAAGTTGGTTAGGATGATATCTGCCCGTGTTTACGGATTTGGGGTTGTACCTGGTGGGTTTATTGATAATTTGTGTGAGATTGAGGGCATCAAGCTTACATTGTAGGATGGCCGGGGTGTTAAGCATGTCCCAGTTTAGGTCACCTAGCAGCACGAGCTCTGAGGATAGATGGGGGGGCAATCAGTTCACACATGGTGTCCAGGGCACTTGCTATAGGGTGGTCTATAGCAAGTGGCAACGGTGAGAGACTTGTTTCTGGAAAGGTGGATTTTTGAAAGTAGAAGCTCGAATTGTTTGGCTACAGACCTGGATAGTAAGACAGAACTCTGCAGGCTCTCTCTGCAACACCGCCCCCTTTGGCAGTTCTATCTTGTCGGAAAATGCTATAGCTAGGGATGGAGATGTCAGGGTTTTTGGTGGTCTTCCTAAGCCAGGATTCAGACACGGCTGATGTGTAGTCCAAAGGAAACAATGAGTGGATCCGATCCTGGTTAAACTTGCTACAAAGCCCACTTTTAAACACAACAAAACAAACGGAGTAAAGACGCTTCGGAACTGAGGGTTGAACACATCCTCATTCGTGTCTCCATCACAACCCCACTTTTGCACAGCTGATGCTGGTTATTTAATTAGAAATTAAAGGGGAAGCGCCCTACTGGAAGAGAAACACAGACGGTTCAGACAAATTCAGGGCTGTCACACAACGCAGGCCAAAGCATAGCTACAAACAAAACAATGGTTCCAGTCTGTCATGAAGCATTCATCCATGTTTCTAATTTAGTCAGAAAGTAATTTTCATTACAAGTTAAAGCATACTGTTAGCCAGCTGGAGAACATTAGCTTGCTGGCACACTAGCTAAAATTACATGTATGATCTGTGTAGTAATATTATTCTAATCAGAAATGCATTTGCATTGCTATTTATAGCCTAAATATTTGCTAGCTAACGTTGAACCTAGTTGGTTAGCTTTAGCTACCTGCAGTTTCATACTACAGTTATGACAATGCTTGTATTGGTAGTAGTAGGAGTTGGGTGGGCGACAGGTAGCCTAGTGGTTAGAGCGTTGGACTTGTAACTGGTGGGTTGCAAGTTCGAATCCCCGAGCTGACAAGGTAAAAATCTGTTGAACAAGGCAGTTAACCCACTGTTCCCCGGGCGCCGAAGACGTGGATGTCGATTAAGGCAGCCCCCCGCACCTCTCAGATTCAGAGGGGTTGGGTTAAATGCGGAAGACACATTTCAGTTGAAGGCATTCGTTTATACAACTGACTAATAATGGTGACTTTGGGATTATGTCGGTTCATTGTTTAGCTAGCTACCTGCAGATTCATACTACAGCTATGATGTTTGTATTGTAGGAGTTGGGATTATGTCGGTTCATTGTTTAGCTAGCTAGCTACCTAGCTAGCTACATGTTTAAACAAAAGACTTCGCCAGATGATGACCCATCAAGTTAGCCAGGTGTGTCTGGGTGTGATTACGGCCATCTATTGTATTTCATGAAAAAAATTTCAGCCTGGGATCCAAATAAAACATTTTTTTCCTAGGACCCAAGTTTATGAAAACATGCAACTAAATAAATATGGGTACATTACATTATTTGTTTTAGGCTGACATAAGGGCAATGGAATACGCATATACTATATATAGCAATTCATGTTTATTTTCCCCATTAAAAACACTGACATATCTGTCTAGGTTAGAATTGTTGCTGTTAAAATACCACAAATAATTTTCATTCTGAACTAGAAAAGAACTGATTGATCACGTCACACAGATGTATAACAGAACACACACAGACCTAATGAGGTGTGTGGCTCGTTAGGTTTTCAACAAGCATGTCTATTCTGGGCTCAGTTTGAGCCAGTGCAACACTGAGGTCATGCTCAGTATTGAGTCTGTTTCTGTACTTGTTTTTTTTAAGTATGCCAGAGTTGATAACCGTGACTCACATTGTTATGTGGTTCTAAACTGGACCAGAACATCTACTGCTTTCTCTACTGCTGCCCTGTTCTGAAACACCTCCCTGGGTTTACCATCATGCTGTGGATGTTTGGTCAGGATATGTTTTAATTTGTTTGTTTTGAGAGATGCATTACTAAGCACTTCACACACAAAGCACATTGTGGGCACTCCTCGTTATTTCTCAAATTTGTATAAAACCAAGAGAGAAACTCACTGCTGTATTTGCGTTTCATGACGATTGAGCTCAGTCAGAACTAGGGCGGTCACGAAATTGTCAGCCAGTGATTGTCAAGCAAATAACAGTCGGTCTCACGGTAATTGACCGTTAATTAACAAACACATGAAGCATTTCCTGGCTTCCACACAGCCTACAAGCCATTTTAAAAAGTCTAATAAATCCATGTAATATAGCCTACACCTTCACAATAAATCCATGTAATATAGTCTACACCTTCACAATAAATCCATGTAATATAGTCTACACCTTCACAATAAATCCATGTAATATAGCCTACACCTTCACAATAAATCCATGTAATATAGCCTACACCTTCACAATAAATCCATGTAATATAGCCTACACCTTCACAATATATCCATGTAATATAGTCTACACCTTCACAATAAATCCATGTAATATAGTCTACACCATCACAATAAATCCATGTAATATAGTCTACACCATCACAATAAATCCATGTAATATAGCCTCCACCTCCACAATAAATCCATGTAATATAGCCTACACCTTCACAATAAATCCATGTAATATAGTCTACACCTTCACAATAAATCCATGTAATATAGTCTACACCTTCACAATAAATCCATGTAATATAGCCTACACCTTCACAATAAATCCATGTAATATAGCCTCCACCTCCACAATAAATCCATGTAATATAGCCTACACCATCACAATAAATCCATGTAATATATCTCCTACACCATCAATAAATCCATGTAATATAGCCTCCACCTTCACAATAAATCCATGTAATATAGCCTCCACCTTCACAATAAATCCATGTAATATAGCCTACACCATCACAATAAATCCATGTAATATATCTCCTACACCATCAATAAATCCATGTAATATATCTCCTACACCATCAATAAATCCATGTAATATAGCCTACACCTTCACAATAAATCCATGTAATATAGCCTACACCTTCACAATAAATCCATGTAATATAGCCTACACCTTCACAATAAATCCATGTAATATAGCCTACACCTTCACTATATATCCATGTAATATAGTCTACACCTTCACAATAAATCCATGTAATATAGCCTACACCTTCACAATAAATCCATGTAATATAGTCTACACCTTCACAATAAATCCATGTAATATAGCCTACACCTTCACAATAAATCCATGTAATATAGCCTACACCTTCACTATATATCCATGTAATATAGTCTACACCTTCACAATATATCCATGTAATGTAGCCTACACCTTCACAATAAATCCATGTAATATAGCCTACACCATCACAATAAATCCATGTCATATAGCCTACACCTTCACAATAAATCCATGTCATATAGCCTACACCATCACAATAAATTCATGTCATATAACCTACACCTTCACAATATATCCATGTAATATAGCCTACACCTTCACAATAAATCCATTATTTATTTTAGACAGGTCTAAAGAAGCATGATATGAGAAAAATGTAGTCTATTTCAGAAGAACCTAATAGCATACTCTGAGTTGTCCTGATGTTAGGCCCTGGTGTGGCTATGCCAAATGGCTGTGGGCTGCACTAGTTCATTTAGCAGTGTTAGGTTCTACAGGGTAAAAACTGATCGACAACCACGAAGCGCTCAAACCAAGTTTATTCACCCAAAGGGTCAGACAGCTGAACAAAGACATGGTCCCACCAGCACAAGTATACATACAGTGAGGGAAAAAAGGTTTTTGATCCCCTGCTGATTTTGTACGTTTGCCCACTGACAAATAAATGATCAGTCTATAATTTTAATTGCAGGTTTATTTGAACAGTGAGAGACAGAATAACAACAACAAAAAATCCAGAAAAACGCATGTGAAAAATGTATAAATTGATTTGCAATTTAATGAGGGAAATAAGTATTTGACCCCCTCTCAATCAGAAAGATTTCTGGATCCCAGGTCTTTTATACAGGTAACAAGCTGAGATTAGGAGCACACTCTTAACTTCTTAGGGAGTGGTGGGGCGCTAGTGACCACTACCAGGTGAAATGCAAGGCGCCAAATTCAAAATCCAAAAGTTGAATTATTAAACATGCACCAATATACAAGTGGCCATGTACCGTAAAATCTTGGGTGAGAACCTCCTTCCCTCAGCCAGGGCATTGAAAATGGGTCGTGGATGGGTATTCCAGCATGACAATGACCCAAAACACACGGTCAAGGCAACTAAGGAGTGGCACATTAAGCACATTAAGGTCCTGGAGTGGCCTAGCCAGTCTCCAGAACTTAACCCCATAGAAAATCTATGGAGGGAGCTGAAGGTTTGAGTTTCCAAACGTCAGCCTCGAAACCTTAATGACTTGGAGAAGATCTGCAAAGAGGAGTGGGACAAAGTCCCTCCTGAGATGTGTGCTAACCTGGTGGCCAACTGCAAGAAACGTCTGACCTCTGTGATTGCCAACAAGGGTTTAGCCACCAAGTACTAAGTCATGTTTTGCAGAGGGGTCAAATACTTATTTCCCTCATTAAAATGCAAATAATTTATAACATTTTTCACATGCGTTTTTCTGGAATCTTTTGTTATTCTGTCTCTCACTGTTCAAATGAACCTACTATTAAAATTATAGACTGATCATTTCTTTGTCAGTGGGCAAACGTACAAAATCAGCAGGGGATCAAATACTTTTTTCCCCTCACTGTAGTTTAGTATCCTGCTGCTCAGCCACTGTACCCCAATTTAGGTGGTCTGCTCCTTCCCTCTAAACATTACATATTTATTGCTAGGCAGGAAGTGATGTGGGTAATAAACTGTTCCTTCTCCCTCATCAGTGACCTGACCTGACCTCGGCCCCCATTCCTCACTAATCTACAGCTCTCCACAATGTGATTGGCTTTCCCTTACTCGGTAACATTCCAAGCCCCTGGCTCATATCCAAGCTCTATTGCCTCCACCATATACATTCCTCCTACAGATATCCCTTAACTTTTGGTGTAGCACCCAGACTGTGGCCCTTCCCCTTTCCATAGGATACCTGACGTCAAACACTATTTCAAGTTTAGGAGTCAGAACCCATCAGTAGACAAGAATCGCTTAGAATTCTGTGGCATTAGTCAAAGTCAAAAGTCACCATTATTAGTCAGTTGTACAACCAAACGCCTTCAACTGAAATGTGTCTTCCGCATTTAACCCAACCCCTCTGAATCAGAGAGGTGCGGGGGGCTGCCTTAATCAACATCCACGGATTCAAACTTGCAACCCTCCGGTTACAAGTCCAACGCTCTAAACACTAGGCTACCTGCCGCCATTATTTTATAGTATGAAGAATACAATTGAACAAAGCTGAATAAAATATAAATATTTTCTCCAACCGATTTGAGGGAGCGCGCACGTGGCTATTCAATGTGTAGAGCAGTTAAAGAAATAGGTACTTCTATGCTTAGAGTTAATGTGACTACAGACATTGGGCTATATGTTTTGATTTTTAATACATTGTAAGGCTGCATGATGAGACTAATGAGGATTAGAAAAAAGTTGCTTGAAAAGGCATGAGCTCTGCTTTGTTGTGCAGGCTGTACACACTCCAAGTCTATCATTCACAATTTGACAAGTACTTGATAATGCCTCAAATTTCACAGCGGCATCCCCTTTGCGGCCGTAATGCACCTAAAAATCCATGCCTTTTGGGCCCAAGTGCTGCTTTGTGCCCTTCTGCCGGAGTCTTCTCCCACACGGGTCTCCATCTTGTGATTGGTCTCTCACAGGCTACAAGACAGACACATGGAGGACGCAACTGCGCGCGTCCTTATCCAATTCCAAGGTGCATGTTGAAGATATTGGAAAACTGTCCACATTTACTTTGTCAGCCAACCAGATGAGCAGGCCTAAAGAACAGCCAAAGCACTAGCCTATGTCAATCTACTAGTACAAAAGTTGACCTATTCTATTCTGTGCAAGAAATAAATATTGCAAACAGTCTGGGACAGTTGTGGGATACAATAGATCCCAAATTAACACAGAACAAACTTCATGCAACGCGGCTGAAGCACTAAACATCATCGAAAGTGACCGCAACCGCAATTATTTTTATACATGCTGTTTATACATGCGAGCTCCCCATGTAAAGCGGATTAATGTGCTTCATTTTAAGACTTTATTTGTCCACTTCAGTTGTGATACAAACCTTATTAAAACATATAGGCCTATGGCCAAGGCCAGTGGTTCCCAAAACCTTTCATAGTCCTGTACCCCTTCAAAACACTCAACCTCTAGCTGCGTACCCCTTCTAGCACCAGGGTCAGCGCACTCCAATGTTTTTTGCCATCCTTGTAAGCCTGCCACACATGCACTATACGATCCATTTATTAAACATAATGAGTGTGGAGTTGTCGTCATAACTTCTTGAACTGCACTGTTGGTTAAGGGCTTGTAAGTAAGTATTTCACGATAAAGTCTACACTTGTTGTATTCGGCACGTGACAGAAAGTTCGATTTGACCACTGCACGATCCATTTACAACCCGGCTCGTGGGAAGTGAAAAAATGCTCTCATAGGAACAGGGCACAAATAATAATTGTTGCTCTTTATTTAGCCATCTTACATATAAACTTTATTTGTTCATCAGAAATGGTGAATAATTCACCACAGGTTAATGAGAAGGGTGTGCTTGAAAGGACGCACATAACTCTGCAATGTTGGGTTGTATTGGACAGTCTCAGTCAAATCATTTCCCACACAGTCTGTGCCTGTAGTTAGTTTTCATGCTAGTGAGGGCCAAGAATCCACTCTCACATAGGTACCTGGTTGCAAAGGGCATCAGTGTCTTAACAGCGCGATTTGCCAAGGCAGGAAACTCTGAGCGCAGCCCAATCCAGAAATCTGGCAGCGGCTTCTGATTAATTAGCATTTTCACAGAAAGGGACTACGAATCCAGTTGTTTGTGTCATCCGTTTCTGGAAAGTATCTGCATAACTGCGCACCCAACTCACTACGGTGCTTCGCTATCTCATATTTGACATTGTCCGTAAGCTTGAGCTCATTTGCACACACAAAAAATAATCATACAATGATGGAAAGACCTGTGTAGTGCTGCGGAGAGTCCTTGTAATCCTAGATTCAGATCATTCAGGCGAGAGAAAACATCACCCAGATAGGCCAGTCGTGTGAGAAACTCGTCATCATGCAAGCGGTCAGACAAGTGAAAATTATGTTCAGTAAAGAAAACGAAGCTTGTCTCCATTTTTTTTTTAAGTGTCAATACCTTTCTCCGTGATAACTAGGGCACTTCTGTATGTTGTAAAATCATTACATGGTCACTGCCTATATCATTGCATAGTGCAGAAAATACACGAGAGTTCAGGAGCCTTGCTTTAACAAAGTTACCATTTTCACTGTAGTGTCCAAAACATCTGCTACATGTGCCTGGTTATAGAATTTTCATTCACAGTGACAACGAGGTGGCTGAGTGGTTAACCCACTGTTCCCTGGGCGCCGAAGACGTGGATGTCGATTAAGGCAGCCCCCCGCACCTCTCTGATTCAGAGGGGTTGGGTTAAATGCGGAAGACACATTTCAGTTGAAGGCATTCGGTTGTACAACTGACTAATAATGGTGACTTTGGGTAAGTGTCAATTAATAACTATAAAATATATTTATATGGACACTTGTTGCTACTATGCAAGTAACCATTTCACTGTACCGTTTATACAATGTATTCATGTGACCCAAAAAAATAATTGATGCACAAACACAGCCTTCGGAAAAAATTTCAGACCCCTTGATTTTTCCCACATTTTGTTACGTTACAGCCTTATTAAAAAATAATATATATTTTTTATCCTCAGCAATCAACACACAATACCCCATAATGACATCACAATACCCCATAATGACAAAGCAAAAACATGTTTTTAGAAATGTTAGCAAATTTAAAAAGCTCAGGTGCATCCTGTTTCCATTGATCAACCTTGATGTTTCTACAACTTGATTGGAGTCCACCTGTGGTAAATTCAATTGATTGGACATGATTTGGAAAGGCACACACCTGTCTATATAAAAGGTCCCACAGTTGACAGTGCATGTCAGATGAAAAACCAAGCCATGGAGGTCGAAGGAATTGTCCATAGAGATCAGGCACAGCTTGCATTAGTTACTTGGTGTGGAATAGAGTTCCATGTAGTCATGGCTCTATGTAGTGCTGTGTGCCTCCCATAGTCTGTTCTGGACTTGGGGACTGTGAAGAGACCTCTGGTGGCATGTCTTGTGGGGTATGCATGGGTGTCTGAGCTGTGTGCCATATTTACTGATTTCTGCAACATTAGTAAATATGAGTCTCATAACAAAGGGTCTGAATACTTATGTAAATACGTTTTTTATTTGTAATACATTTGCAAAATTGTCATGAGATATTGTGTGTAGATTGATGAGGGAACATATATTTAATCAATTTTAGAATAGGGCTGTAACGTAAAAAGTCAAGAGGTCTGAATACATGTGTACACACACACACACAAGTTTTAGAACACCTACTCATTCAAGGGTTTTTATTTTGACTAGTTTCTACATTGTAGAATAATAGTGAAGACATCAAAACTATGAAATAACACACATGGACAGTGGTGTAAAATACTTTAAAGTACTACTTAAGTAATTTGGAGTATCTGTACTTTACTTTTCATATTTCTGCCAACTTTTACTTCACTACATTCCTAAAGAAAATGTACTTTTTACTCCATACATTTTCCCTGACACCCAGAAGTACTCGTTACATTTTGACAGGAAAATGTTCCAATTCACACGCTTATCAAGAGAACATCCCTGGTCATCCATACTGCCTGACCTGGCGGACTCACATGCTTCTTTTGTAAATAATATCTGAGTGCTGGAGTGTGGCACATCCGTCAATAAAATAAAAAAATATTGTCCTGTCTGGTTTGCTTAAAATATGGAATTTGAAATGGTTCATACTTTTAGTTTTTATATTTAAGTACATTTTAGCAATTCCATGTACTTTTGATACTTCAGTATATTTAAAACCAAATACTTTTAGACTCTTACTCAAACAGTATTTTACATTTACTAGAGTCATTTTCTATTAACTTCTTATGGAGCAGCTCCCGAGGTGACAGTTTTGGAGAGTCTGGCGTGCCCAAAGTAAAATGCCTCCCACTCAGGCCCAGAAAATAGGATATGCACATAATTAGTACTATTGGATAGGAAACACTCTGAAGTTTCTAAGAGTGTTAAAATATTGTCTGTGAGTATAACAGAATGGATATAGCAGGCGAAAACCAGAGGAATTTCTGTCCTGGAAAAAGTGTATTTGACACATTGCCTCATTTTGAACTCCTCCCTATTGAAAATGACCATATAAGGGAGTAAGATTTCAATACCTATTGCTTCCACTGGATGGTAATAGAAGAATTGGGAAGTGGTCACCAGATGTAAACAGAAGAGGATGCGCGTTCATGGGCTTGCGCGCGCTGTGGTTTTTTCCTTTCCTTTCGCCCAGTTTATAATCCGGTTGAAATATTATACTAAACATACATAAGTGTTTCTAAGGATACATTATCAATGATGTTTGATTGTTCTTGGACAAGTGTATAGGTTGAACAAGTTCTCTTCACGGTTCAATGGGCGAGCACCAACCAAACGGAGATTTATGGATATTATACATTACTTTTTCTAACAAAAGGTAATGATTTGTTTTCGCTGTGAAATGTGTTGTGTGAACCGCGATGGTTTATGAATTTATGCTAATGGCAAAATATTGGAGGTGCTACCCTCAAACAATAAAATGTAGTGCTTTCGCCATAAAGCCTTTTTGAAATCTGATAACGCTGTGTTATTGCCAAGAAGTAGAGCTTTTGATGACTATGCAAAACTTGTATATTGATGAATGTTTAATAATTCAACTTTTGGATTTTGAATTTGGCGCCTTGCATTTCACCGGGTAGTGTCGGGAGTGGGGCCACCACTCCCTAAGTAGTTAAAGGCATCTTTACTTTTACTCAAGTATGACAATTGAATACTTTTTCCACCACTGTATATGGAATCATGTAGTAACCAAAAAAAAAGGGTTAAACAAATCAAAATATATTATATATTTGAGATTCTTCAAATAGCTACCCTTTGCCTTGATGGCAGCTTTGCACTGTCTTGGCATTCTCTCAACCATCTTCATGAGGTAGTCACCAGGAATACATTTCAATTAACGTGTGCCTTCTTAAAAGTTAATTTGTGGAATTTCTTTCCTTCTTAATGTGTTAGAGCCAATCAGTTGTGACAAGGTAGGGGAGGTACACAGAAGACAGCCCTATTTGGCAAAAGTCAATATTATGGCAAGAACCTCATTATTACTTTAAGACATGAAGGTCAGTCAATACGGAACATTTCAAGAACTTTGAACGTTTCTTCAAGTGCAGTCGCAAAAACCACCAAGCGCTATGATGAAACTGGCTGCTTATCTGCTGCAGAGGATAAGTTCATTAGAGTTACCAGCCTCAGAAGTTGCAGCCCAAGTAACAGACACATCTCAACATCTGTTCAGAGGAGACTGCGTGAATCAGGCCTTCATGGTCGAATTGCTGCAAAGAAACCACTACTAAAGGACACCAATAATAAGAAGAGACTTGCTTGGTCCAAGAAACACGAGCAATAGACATTAGACCGGTGGAAATCTGTCCTTTAGTCTGTTGAGTCCAAATGTGAGATTTTTGGTTCCATCCTCCATGTCTTTGTGAGACGCAGAGTAGGTGAACGGATGACCTCCGCATGTGTGGTTCCCACCTTGAAGCATGGAGGTGGTGGTGTGATGGTGCTTTGCTGGTAATTTATTTAGAATTCAAGGCACACTTAACCAGCATTGCTACCACAGCATTCTGCAGCGATACGCTGTCCCATCTGGTTTGCGCTTAGTGGGACTATCATTTGTTTTTCAACAGGACAATGACCCAACACACCTCCAGGCTGTGTAAGGGCTATTTGACCAAGGAGGATAGTTTTGGAGTGCGGCATCAGATGACCTGGCCTCCACAATCACCCGACCTCAACCCAATTGAGATGGTTTGGAATGAGTTGGACCGCAGATTGAAGTAAAGGCAGCCAACAAGTGCTCAACAAGTGGGAACTCCTTCAAGACTGTTGGACAAGCATTGCAGGTGAAGCTGGTTGAGAGAATGCCAAGAGTGTGCAAAGCTGTCAAGGCAAAGGGTGGCTATTTGAAGAATATTTTGATTAGTTTAACACTTTTTTGGTTACTACACGATTCCATGTGTTATTTCATAGTTTTGATGAAAATAAAGAAAAGCCCTTGAATGAGTAGGTGTGTCCAAACTTTTGACTGGTACTGTGTGTGTAAAATATATATATATATATACACACACACACACACACACACACACACACACTTGAAGTCAGAAGTTTACATAGACTTACGTTGGAGTCATTAAAACTCGTATTTCAACTCCACAAATGTCTTGTTAACAAACTATAGTTTTGCCAAGTCGGTTAGGACATATACTTTGTGCATGACAAGTAATTTTTCCAACAATTGTTTACAGACAGATTATTTCACTTAATCACAATTCCAGTGGGTCAGAAGTTTACATACACTGGAACAAGTTACATACACATACAAGTTGGCTGTGCCTTTAAACAGCTTGGAAAATTCCAGAAAATGATGTCATGGCTTTAGAAGCTTCTGATAGGCTAATTGACATCATTTGAGTCAATTGGAGGTGTACCTGTGGATGTATTTCAAGGCCTACCTTCAAACTCAGTGCGTTTGCTTGACATCATGGGAAAATCTAAATAAATCAGCCAAGACCACAGAAAAACAATTGTAGACATCCACAAGTCTGGTTCATCATTGGGAGCAATTTCCAAGCGCCTGAAGTTACCACGTTGATCTGTACAAACAATAGTACGCAAGTATAAACACCATGGGACCACGTAGCCGTCATACCGCTCAGGAAGGAGACGCATTCTGTCTCCTAGAGATGAACGTACTTTGGTGCAAAAAGTACAAATCAATCCCAGAACAACAGCAAAGGACCTTGTGAAGATGCTAGAGGAAACAGGCACAAAAGTATCCATATCCACAGTAAAACGAGTCCTACATCGACATAATCTGAAAGGTCGCTCAGCAAGGAAGAAGCCACTGCTCCAAAACCGCCATAATTAAAGCCAGACTATGGTTTGCAACTGCACATGGGACAAAGATCGTACTTTTTGGAGAAATGTCCTCTGGTCTGATGAAACAAAAATAGAACTGCTTGGCCATAATGACCATCGTTATGTTTGGAGGAAAAAGGGGGAGGTTTGCAAGGCGAAGAACACCATCCCAACCGTGAAGCACGGGGATGGCAGCATCATATTGTGGGGGTGCTTTCTGCAGGAGGGACTGGTGCACTTCACAAAATAGATGGTGACATTAACTTAAAGTCCACCTGTGGCCAATTCCAATGTTGACATTATTTAGAAACAAAACACCGGTTTATTTAAGGTCCCACAGTTGACAGTCAGAGCAGAAACCATACCATGAAGTCCAAGGAAATGGCCATAGATCTCCTAGACAGAACTGTGATGAGGCGTATACACTACATGACCAAAAGTGTGGGGACACCTGCTCGTCGAACATCTCATTCCAAAATCATGGGCATTAACATGGAGTTGGTTCCTCCTTTGCTGATATAACAGCCTCCACTCTTCTGGGAAGGTTTTTCACTAGATGTTGGAACATTTCTGCAGGGACTTGCTTCCCTTCAGCCACGAGCATTAGTGAGGTCGGCACGGATGTTGGGCAATTAGGCCTGGCTCGCAGGTCGCTTTCCAATTCATCCCAAAGGTGTTTGATGGGGTTAAGTACAGGGCTCTGCGCAGGCCAGTCAACTTCTTCCACACCGATCGACAAACCATTTCTGTATGGACCTCGCTTGTGCACGGGGGGTGCACGGGGGCATTGTCATGCTGAAACAGGAAAAGGCCTTCCCCAAACTGTTGCCACAAAGTTAGAAGCACAGAATTGTCTAGAATGTTATTGTATGTTGTAGCATTAAGATTTCACAAACAAAATCAAATCAAATTCCCTTTACTGGAACAAAGGGGCCCAAACCATGAAAAACAGCCCCAGACCATTATTCCTCCTCCAAACTTTAGTTGGCATTATGCTTTGGGGCAGGTAGCGTTCTGCTGGCATCCGCCAAACCCAGATTCGTCCGTCCGACTGCCAGATAGCGATGCGTGATTATTCACTCCAGAGAACCCGTTTCCACTGCTCCAGAGTCCAATGGCGGTGAGCTTTACACCACTCCAGCAGACACTTGGCATTGCGCATGGTGATCTTTGGCTTGTGTGCGGCTGCTCTGCCATGGAAAACCATTTCATGAAGCTCCCGACGAACAGTTACTGTGCTGACGTTGCTTTGCAGTGAGTGTTGTAACCGAGGACAGACGATCTTTACGTGCTACACACGGTCCTGTTCTGTGAGCTAGTGTGGCCTACCATTTCACGACTGAGTCGTTGTTGCTCCTACCCAGACTGCCTAGAGCTGGCTGTCGGACCAAACGGGCAAGGACCTTGGTCAGGGAGGTGACCAAGAACCCAATTACCACTCTGACAGAACTACAGTGTTCCTTGGATGAGATGGAAAAAAAAAAGCTACCAGAAGGACAACAGTCTCTGAGATTTATGGGAGAGTGGCCAGACGGAAGCCACTCCTGAGAAGAAGGCACATGACAGCCTGCCTGTCATGTGAAGGCATGTGAAAGACTTAAAGCATAAGGCAAAAGAAAAAACTCTGGCCTCAATGGAAAGCGCTATTTCTGGAGAAAACCAGGCACATCACCTGCCTAACACCATCCCTTACTGTGAACGGCAGCATCATGCTATGGGGATGCTTTTCAGAATCAGGGACTGGGAGACTGACTGGTAAATATAGAGTGAAAATTAACGGAGACAAATACAGGCAAATCCTTGATGTCAACCTGCTTCTCTGTGCAAATGACGTTAAGACTGGGGCAAAGATGTACGTTCCACCAGGACAATGACCCCAAGCATACAGACAAAGCTATGCTGGTACAGCTTCAGAACAATAATGTTAAAGCCCTTGAATGGCCCAGCCAAAGCCCAGACTTGAATATTGCTTTTCACCGCCGCTACCCATCTAACTTAATATAACTTGAGAAAATCTGCAAATCCAGATGACTCACAGCCGATACAGAGACACACCCAAGATGACTCACAGCCGATACAGAGACACACCCAAGATGACTCACAGCCGATACAGAGACACACCCAAGATGACTCACAGCCGATACAGAGACACACCCAAGATGACTCACAGCTGACACAGAGACATACCCAAGATGACTCACAGCTGACACAGAGACATACCCAAGATGACTCACAGCTGATACAGAGACATACCCAAGATGACTCACAGCTGACACAGAGACATACCCAAGATGACTCACAGCCGACACAGAGACACACCCAAGATGACTCACAGCTGACACAGAGACATACCCAAGATGACTCACAGCTGACACAGAGACATACCCAAGATGACTCACAGCTGACACAGAGACATACCCAAGATGACTCACAGCTGACACAGAGACATACCCAAGATGACTCACAGCTGACACAGAGACATACCCAAGATGACTCACAGCTGACACAGAGACATACCCAAGATGACTCACAGCTGACACAGAGACATACCCAAGATGACTCCACAGCTGACACAGAGACATACCCAAGATGACTCACAGCTGACACAGAGACATACCCAAGATGACTCACAGCTGACACAGAGACATACCCAAGATGACTCACAGCTGACACAGAGACATACCCAAGATGACTCACAGCTGACACAGAGACATACCCAAGATGACTCACAGCTGACACAGAGACATACCCAAGATGACTCACAGCTGACACAGAGACATACCCAAGATGACTCACAGCTGACACAGAGACATACCCAAGATGACTCACAGCTGACACAGAGACATACCCAAGATGACTCACAGCTGACACAGAGACATACCCAAGATGACTCACAGCCGACACAGAGACATACCCAAGATGACTCACAGCCGACACAGAGACATACCCAAGATGACTCACAGCCGACACAGAGACATACCCAAGATGACTCACAGCCGACACAGAGACATACCCAAGATGACTCACAGCCGACACAGAGACATACCCAAGATGACTCACAGCTGATACAGAGACATACCCAAGATGACTCACAGCTGATACAGACATACCCAAGATGACTCACAGCTGTAATCTCCACCAAAAGGTGCTTCTACAAAGTATTGACTAGGGGGTGTGAATACTTATGTCAATTAGATATCAGTGTTTTGTTTTCAATAAATGAACAAACATTTTTATGAACTTGTTTTTACTTTGTCATTATGGGGTATTGTGTGTAGATCAGTGAGAAAAAATGTAATCCATTTGCTGTAACAAATAAATGAGGCATAAATAAATGAGTATGAACAATTTCTGAAGGGACTGTACATCAGAAACGTGACTCCTACCTGGTTCTTTCCAGGCTGCATTGCCCCCATGTGGCCAGGAAGACTGCCAAAGGGAGCCGGACCAAACCCTGGCACCACACACAGAAAGATCAATTGACACATCCAGTTAAGCAAGCCTAATGATTAGAGGAAAAGCACTTGTTTTCTGACTACAGTACATATGACTGGCAGGTGCCTTAGCCCAGTGCTTCTCAGTCCTCTACTCAAGAACCCACAGACGTCTCACAATGCTGTTGGGACTGGCTCACCTGATTGAACTAGTCAGCTTGAAGATTAGCTGACAAGTTCAATCAGGTGAGCCATCTCTGGAATAGACCAAATACAGGAAACTGCTGAAAGTCCCAGAGGAGAGGTTTGAGTAAGATGGCTTCAGCCAATGGCAGTTACTCACAAAGGTAGGGGGAGGGTCCCATGGAGAGTGGGCGGGGTTTAGAGGCAGATGAGAAATACTCCACAGCCTTCTTAAAACGCTCCACCTTATCCTCCATCCGAGACTAGAGAGAATGTGAGAGAGAGAGGAGGGGTGATATTTGGCAGTGTCTGCTTAAGGTACATGGCCTATAGATTGCAAGCCTGCATAGGACAAAGGCTAAGCAGCTAGCAGGGTACTGCTCTGTTTCAGCTGGTATGGTCAGTCTAGCTGTATGGAGAAGGTGCTTTCTGTATCCATGTATCTTATTTAGACAGTTCTGAAATCAGAGGGGTAGACGGAGTGTAGTGGGGATTGAACCCCGGTCTCCGGCGGGGAGAGGAGTATGTGTGTCTAGAGCAAGGACATTAGCACTAGACCACAGGCTCTACACATTTGAATCCTTCTGGACATACCTGTGACTGTTTGAAGACGTCCCTGGCGACAGCGTTGAGATTCCCCAGGTCTTTAATGGAGGAGACGTACTCCGACACCGCCTTGATAACCACCTCGCAGGGAGGCAGCACCAACTGGTGGGCACGCACCTAGAGGGTTAGAGGTCAGCGGTTAGTGGTCAGACTCCAGTAGAAGGGTTAGAGGTCAGGGGTTATACCTTGAGTGAGGCCAGGGGGTGTTCTGGTCCTAAAAGGCTCCAGTGGAAGGCAGCCAGGTCCTCATCAGGGAGAATATGGTTCCCTATTGGGGGGGGGGGAAAGAGACCGGTAGTAAACAACAAAGTGGAAAAGGTGTATTTGGTTGCGTCTCCATGTGTGCGTGTTAGGGATGGGCACAGTTAATTGATTAACATTTGAGGAACATTAACTTCTTTGGGAGCAGCGCACGAGGTGACTGTTTTGAAGAGCCTGGCGTGCCCAAAATAAAATGCCTCCCATTCAGGCCCAGAAAATAGGATATGCACATATGTACCATTGGATAGGAAACACTCTGAATTTTCTAAAAGTGTTAACATTTTGTCTGTGAGTATAACAGAACGGATATGGCAGGCGAAAACCCGAGGAATTTCTGTCCTGGAAAAAGTGGTTTTGACACATTGCCTCATTTGGAACCCCTCCCTTATGAAAATGCCCATATAAGGGCATATGAATGCAGTACCTATCGCTTCCTCTGGATGTCAACAGTCCCGAGAAAGTGTTTGGATTCATTTTAGATGCTTTTAGAGTAGAGAAGAAGACGAATAAGGAAGTGTCCACGCAGATGTCAATACAAGTAAATGCGTTCTTAGTTTTTTTCCCTTTCTTATCGCCCAGTTTATATTCCGGTTGAAATATTATACTATTTATACATAAAAGTGTTCCTAAGGATACATTTACAATTATGTTTGATTGTTCTTGGACAAGTTTATAGGTATAAGTTGAACGAGTTCTCTTCACGTTTCAACGAAGGAGTCAACGCTCTATTTTGTCATTATAACGCAGAAGTTCTTCAAAAGGTAATTGATTTGTTTTCGCTGTGAAATGTGTTGTGTGAACCGTGAAGGCTTATGAATTCATGGTAATGGGAAAAATATGTTAGGTGCTACCCTCAAACAACCAAATGGGGTTCTTTTGCCGTGAAGCCTTTTTGAAATCTGACAACGCTGTGATATTGCCAAGAAGCAGAGCTTTTGATGACTATGAAACACTTGTATATTGATGCATGTTTAATAATTCAACTTTTGGATTTTGAATTTGGCGCCTTGCATTTCACCTGGTAGCGCCCCACCGCTCCCTAAGAAGTTAATGCAGACAGTGAAGAGCTCCAACTTCTTAATCATAGCCTCAATTAGTTGCGGAGAGTCCCTGTAATCCTAGATTCAGATCATTCAGGCGAGAGAAAACATCACCCAGATAGGCCAGTCGTGTGAGAAACTCGTCATCATGCAAGCGGTCAGACAAGTGAAAATTATGTTCAGTAAAGAAAAAAAAAATGGAGACAAGCTTGGTTAGGTGTCAATACCTTTCTCCTTGATAACTAGCGCACTTCTGTATGTTGTAAAAGCGTTACATGGTCACTGCCCATATCATTGCATAATGCAGAAAATACACGAGAGTTCAGGGGCCTTGCTTAATTAACCATTTTCACTGTAGTGTCCAAAACTTCTTTCAAGCTGTCAGGCATTCCTTTGGCAGCAAGAGCCTCTGGGTGGATGCTGCAGTGGACCCAAGTGGCGTCGGGAGCAACAGCTTGCACGCGCGTTACCACTCCACTATGTCTCCCTGTCATGGCTTTTGCGCCATCAGTACAGATACCAACACATCTTGACCACCAAAGTCCATTTGATGTCACAAAGCTGTCCAGTAATTTAAAAAAATATCCTCTCCTGTTGTCCTGGTTTCCAGCGGTTTGCAGAAGAGGATGTCTTCCTTAATTGACCCCCCATAAACGTAACGGACATATACCAGGAGCTGTGCCAGGCCCGTTACATCTGTTGACTCATCCAGCTGTAACGTATAGAATTCACTGGCTTGTATGCGAAGCAGTAAGTGTTTCAAAACATCTCCTGCCATGTCACTGACGCATCGTGAAACAGTGTTGTTTGATGAAGGCATTGTCTGTATAGTTTTTGGGGCCTTTTCCCCCAGCATTGTCCCAGCCATATCCGCGGCAGCAGGAAGAATGAAGTCCTCCTCAATAGTATGGGGCTTGCCTGTCCTAGCCACTAGGTAGCTCACCATATAAGACTCTTCAAGCCCCTTCTTATTAAATGGTATCTGTTGCTTTATTCATGTCTTACTACTCGAAAGTCATCTTTATTCTCGCTCAAAAAACGACTGTGGCTTATTTTTAAAATTGTCATGTTTCGTTTCTAAATGTCTGCACAAGAGTGATATAGGTTTCCCTCAAGAAAGTAACGGTTAATGTGATTGGATGTTAATTATTTGACTAGGCTACCTGTTTTTGACATTGTGTTGTTATATCTCTGTCAACTAGATGGTTTAATTGTATTTTCGGCAGTGAAACGAGGCTACTCAGGCAAGAAAAAAAAAAAACACCCCAATGTATAGCCCCGTTGGAAAATATAAATGTAGTGTTTAAAATGTGAAGGTATTTAAAAAATATATTTTACATTTTTAAACGTGAATCACATTTTTATTTGGCGTACACCCGACGGCATTGCACGTACCCCAGTTTGGGAATACCTGTTGTACACAATCTGCTAGCAAAAGTGTATTGTGGGCATTACCATGCAGTTGGCTTCCTAACTGTTTCTGCTGTTAGCCAGTTTGCTTGCTAATATCAGCTAACACTATGGATGTGACAAATTTGCAATTTTGCTTAATGTTTAAACGGCCATTGTTTATCGGTTCTTTTAAAACAAGAAAAAAATAACACTTCACGTCGATTTACAATGCAGAATGTTGTGCGGCTACGACTGGGCAATTAAGTTATTGTACCACAACCCTTTACAAAACGCAGCTACAGAAACATGTCGAGAGCGACAATGGTTAACTTTTCAGACAATTTTTATTTATTTTTTTAAGTGCTGCATCAGGTCTGTACCTTTTCAGACAGAATTCTGCTCTGGCGTAAAATGTTCTGTATTGTTTCCCTGACAATAAACGTTGTTGATTGATGTGCTGCTGTGGTATTTTACGGTAGGGTAGCTAGATGGGTTTTATTTCTACTAAGTCACAGTACTAAACAAATGTAAAGTTATATTTTAGGAGAGATTATTTGGTTGACAGTTCTGGTTGCCTAGTGGCGGACTTCAGTCCTGCTTCAGAAGCGGCCTTCCTTTACAGACAAATAAAATGTATGTTTATAGAGGTTTCATGTTGACATTTAAAAGTAGCGTAGCCTACCCTAACAACCAGGCAAACAAACCTTCTGTAGCCGAGGCGCTTTCAAGGGGCCACATTCCATTGTCTGAAAAGTGTTAACCATTCAGGCTACCGGTAGCAACTGACTAGGTATCCCCTTTCCCTTATGGTAGAGAAATGAACATTCAATTCTCTGGCAACAGCTCTGGTGGACATTCCTGTGGTCAGCATGCCAATTGCACACTCCCTCAACTTGAGACATCTGTGACAGTGTTAAGTGACAAAAACTGCACATTTTAGAGTGGCCTTTTAATTGTCCCCTGCACAAGGTGCACCTGTGTAATGATCATGCTGTTTAATCAGCTTCTTGATATGCCACACCTGTCAGCTGGATGGATGTGTTAAGAACATTTTAGAGAAATAAGCTTTTTGTGCGTAATGGAACATTTCTGGGATTTTTTATTTGCCAAAAGTGCTTCTACAAAGTGTTGACTCTTATATAAGTGTGGATACTTATGTAAATAAATGTATTTAATTTTCAATAAATTTGCTAACATTTCTAAAAACATGTTTTCACTTTGTTATTACGGGGTATTGTGTGTAGATCGGTGAGAGAAAAAAAAATATATTTAATCCATTCGGAATTCAGGCTTTAACACAAAATGTGGAATAAGTAAAGGGGTATGAATACTTTCTGAAGGTACCTACCCAGCAGAGCAGCGAAGCAGGGCATGTGTTGGGTCTTCAGACCCAGCTGTCTGGCAGCTTCAGAGAGCAGGTACTGGTGGGTGGTCAGGTTCTTGCCGTTCCAGGACAGTTTGAGCGCATGCGAGGAGAAGTAGGCAGGCACGTTGCAGAGAGCAAACTCTGAGTCTTGTGCGATCAGGCCGCAGAAACCAAAGTCCCTGTAGAGGGACAGCACCTCCTGATGGTGGTCCTCCAGCGTCTGGACAACCTGGAAAATATAACATTACACACCTTAACCCCTCACCCTGACAGTAGTAGTTCATCCTGGATAATATAACATTACACACCTGTCAAGTAACAACTATAGCTACTGAAACAGATGTCAGCAAGTAACTATATAGGTAGCTAATAGCTAACTATATAGCTAGGTGTCATCTAAAATAACCCTAATTTATAAGACAGTTCTTATTTGATTATTGGTGGTCGGACGCATCTATGTGAAGCTAGCCACAATAAGGATTAGCCACAATAGTTGACTTTGCAGATAGCCTTCAAAATAAAAGTATGGCATAATTCTACTATTTGTATTAATTTGCATTACTGTCAATTACACTTATTTTGAAGGCAAACTGCAAATTCCACTATTGTGCCTAATCCTTATTGTGGCTAGCTTCACAACACATAACCCGGTCCGGTAGAGCATCACTAGCCAGATGAAGCTATCTGGCTGCTTATAATGTTAGCTTTGGGCAACAGGGTTAAGTAGCTGGCTAGCTATTTATTTTCATGAACTGAAGTTCCATTTCAATAGGCGAACAGCAAGTGGCAACCTAGCTAATACTTACAAGGATTCCTAAATCATTGCTAAGAATAATGAAAATGACTGCAGTTTCTTCTGGTCATTGTTTTCAGGCTGGTTGTATTGGTGCTAGCTAGGTACCAAGCTAAAGCTAGCTACTCCAGAAGTTGTGGTTGAACAAATTATGCCTTATTACCAATGCGGTATTGTAAACACATTGTTCATGGCCGGTGTTTGCAGACTTTTGTACAGCTTTGACAGTGCTACTGTATCTTTTGAGACACCCAAACGGCTTTCCATAGTATGCATGTCGTGAAACTAATAGCAGTGACGCCATTACTGTGTAACTCCGGTAGGGTAACATCTGAACCATAGCGCACTAGGTAACGGTAGTGTGTACCGGTGCTCGACCAGTCGGCGAAAACCAACATCCCACACAGAGAACGGTTGATTGTCAAGGGCAATGAATTACATTATCTTGGCTTTAATGGATTTCGCCTTTGAGTTCTCGCTGAAATTTTGTTACTCTTTCAAATGACTGCTCGATCCACACAGCAGACATTGTGGGTTAGTTTAGGAATGCTGTGTTGCACGTATAGTGAAAAATTTTACGTGGCGTTATTAAGTCATCTACCTACGTTATATTAGGTATGCACGTCAGCTTTGACATCGGTTTTGCACCTCGGGGCGCTAAACTAGACATCGCCTGATTCAGATATGTTCACCGATATATCGTACATCACTATACAATATTACATCTTAAACTCTCACCTCTAACCCTGTAGAAAGGCCACCAGGCTGAAACGTTGACCAAAGTGCCATGGTATAGAAGACACAGTAAGTACACCAGTAGTCTGCCTCCCAGCCTTTATCACACACAGCACTCATTACCATAACAGGTCCCAGCCAGCACTCATTACCATAACAGGTCCCAGCCAGCACTCATTACCATAACAGGTCCCAGCCAGGTCCCAGCCAGCACTCATTAGCACTTATTCATGCATGTATTGGGGCGGCAGGTAGCCGAGTGGTTAGAGGCAGGTAGCCTAGTGGTTAGGGGCAGGTAGCCTAGTGGTTAGGGGCAGGTAGCCTAGTGGTTAGGGCAGGTAGCCTAGTGGTTAGAGGCAGGTAGCCTAGTGGTTAGAGGCAGGTAGCCTAGTGGTTAGAGGCAGGTAGCCTAGTGGTTAGAGGCAGGTAGCCTAGTGGTTAGAGGCAGGTAGCCTAGTGGTTAGAGGCAGGTAGCCTAGTGGTTAGGGGCAGGTAGCCTAGTGGTTAGGGGCAGGTAGCCTAGTGGTTAGGGGCAGGTAGCCTAGTGGTTAGGGACAGGTAGCCTAGTGGTTAGGGACAGGTAGCCTAGTGGTTAGGGACAGGTAGCCTAGTGGTTAGAGCGTTGGACTAGTAACCAAAAGATTGCAAGATCGAATCCACGAGCTGAAACTATTTTAAAACTCTGTCGTTCTGCCCCTGAAGAACGCAGTTAACCCACTGTTCCTAGGTCGTCATTGAAAATAAGAATTTGTTCTTAACTGGACTTGCCTAGTGAAAATAAAAGGTATCTGGTCAAATAGGCCTGTTAAAATATAAAAGACCAGCCTCTTGTCCCTGTGTTGAAGTGAGGGTAGAAGACTGGCAGACCACTCCAGCAAGAACAGTATTATGTATGAACACGACCAGGCCTAAATACACTGATTTACTGGGCTACTCTCCACTACCTATTAGTGTTGTCACCATACCAGAACTCTGACTGGCACTTGATCCAGACAGAAACTCAGCTACTGCTATGTTCAATCGTTGGGCATCTCTTTAGTTCAATATCATTACATTATGAATATTTTCAAGAGACAGTCATTAATGAATCAATTATACAATCAATATGATTTTGTTTTTACAAATCTAACTACAAAGGAAATGATTTGAATGGTAAATGTCCATTGATAAACTGGCTAAATGAAGATGTAGCCTAGGTCTATTCACAATGCAGGTGAATACATATTCAATAGGAGTGTGAACGCAGTATTCAGCTTGTTTTGGCCGATATCGTCGGGCAGACGACAAACAATCCCTTCAACATAGGACATGTTATATTGGCAACTGCTAGTAGAACGTTTTATTGTACTGATCAACAACATTTGCAAAGAAGAAGCAATCTTTTATAAAAGTGTGGGCTGTTTAAGTAATGATGTCATTCACCAGGCAGAATGTGGTTGTTGAATCTGACTGGCTGCGGAATCTAGTGGCTACGGAATCTAGTGGCTGCGGAATCTAGTGGCTGCGGAATCTAGTGGAAACCAGACGGAAGTGAGGAAGATGACCAAGTGAATGAGTTTCTGGTGGCGAGGGAGACCAAGTGAAGTAACGGTTTTGGTCACAATCAGCATATTGTGTGTTATGGTTATTTGCCTCCAATACTCTACTCAACAAATTGGATGCAGTCTATCACAGTGCCATCCGTTTTGTTACCAAAGCCCCATATACCACCCACCACTGCGACCTGTACGCTCTCATAGGCTGGCCTTCGCTTTACACTCGTCGCCTTATCCACTGGCTCCAGGTCATCTACAAGTCCCTGCTAGGTAAAGTCCAGCCTTATCTCAGCTCGCTGGTCACCTTAGCAGCACCAACCTGTAGCACGCGCTCTAGCAGGTATATCTCACTGGTCACCCCCAAAGCCAATTCCTCCTTTGGCCGACTCTCCTTCCAGTTCTCTGCTGCCAATGACTGAAAATCCCTGAATCTGGAGACACTTATCTCCCTCACCAAATTTAAGCACCAGCTGTCAGAGCAGCTCACAGACCACTGTACCTGTTTATAGCCAATCTGTAAATAGCCCAACCAACTACCTCATCCCCTACCGTATTTATTTATCTTGTTCCTCTGCACCCCAGTTTTTTCTACATTGCACATTCATCTACTGCACATTTACCATTACAGTGTTAAATTACTATATTGTAATTACTTTGCCACCATGGCCTATTTATTGCCTTACGTTCCTTATCTCACCTCATTTGCACTCTTTGTGTATAGATTTGTTTTTCTACTGTATTATTGACTGTATGTTTGTTTCACTCCATGTGTAACTCTGTGTTGTTGTATGTGTCGAACTGCTTTGCTTTATCTTGGCCAGGTCGCAGTTGTAAATGAGAACTACCTGGTTAAATAAAGGTGAAATAAAAAATAAATAAAAAAATAGTTTGCATATTTGAAACAAAGTACTAGGGTAGTAAATTCAGCTGCAAGCTAGCAAGGAAGGTTAGCCTACAATTAAAGCAGGAAGCTACCGATATTATCTTGCATTGCAAAGTGTTCTAGCCTGTATGGACATTGTTTTTCTCGCCTGAGAACAGTTTCTACATGCCGTGTTGCATTACTCAAGAGTGTTAACTTTGTGCAGCATGAGTGATATAATGTATATGATATGTATCCAAATGAGCAGACACCTAAGGCAATTGACTCATGAATGGGTCACACCTGATGCCCTCAATTGCACTTCGTGCCCGCTGCCATACCCTATAATTCTGTATTTATTTGTGACTAACTTGTATACAGGTAGACCAGAGAAGCCACATCCCTGATTGGCAGATGAGTGGCGACCCTGATTAGAAGCACCTGTTGCTCACCTGTTGCTCACACACTGAAGGCTGCAAAGCCAAAACGTCTGTGTGCGCTATCCAAGCTCTGGGAGAGCGCCATGGTTTTACACAGCACCCAAGCTCTGGGAGAGCGCCATGGTTTTACACAGCACCCAAGCTCTGGGAGAGCGCCATGGTTTTACACAGCACCCAAGCTCTGGGAGAGCGCCATGGTTTTACACAGCACCCAAGCTCTGGGAGAGCTCCATGGTTCCTTTTGAGGAGCTAACAATGTAGCCCAGACAGCTATAGCAATGAATGAGTAGACCTAAGTGGAGCAGGTACTATGCTCTTCGCGCTATAAAGGAGCTATGCTGACAGTCTAAGTCCTCTAAAATCATGTGAGACATTGAACAGACGTACCGAACATACCAAATTCTAGTTCCGAATCTGGGTTTTTGGTATCTAAAAAGGACTGAGGTTTCGGTATACCGTGCACAGCTGTGTAAATGTCATTCCAATCTGTAACCCCTGGCTGCATCCCTGGCAGCATCCCAAATGGCACCCTATTCCCTGTATAGGCTAGTGCACTACTTTTGACCAGGGCAGATTCCATATAGAGTGCATACTCATCCAGGTGTCAGTCAGTCTACAGTCCAGTAGTAGCTCATCCAGAGGTCAGTCAGTCTACAGTCCAGTAGTAGCTCATCCAGAGGTCAGTCAGTCTACAGTCCAGTAGTAGCTCATCCAGAGGTCAGTCAGTCTACAGTCCAGTAGTAGCTCATCCAGAGGTCAGTCAGTCTACAGTCCAGTAGTAGCTCATCCAGAGGTCAGTCAGTCTACAGTCCAGTAGTAGCTCATCCAGAGGTCAGTCAGTCATTCAACCAATATCACATTGAGTTTAGCATTAGCCTCTGCATCACTGCACTCACCCTGTCAGGGCTCTACAGTGTTACCATTTTGGGGGCAAACGCTCTTAAATATTTTGCTATCTGGAATTTGGGAGAACCAGTGCCCCTAGAAAAAAAAAAGAAATAAACACCCAGGTAATAATTGTAATGATTTCTTCGCTGTCCCGCAGCTTCAGTAGTATGCAAACGTGCTGGCACAGAAGGAAAGGAACATGGAGAGCTTCTTCAGGAAATGGGCTTCAAGCTTGGATTCATATAGGCCCAATGTTGGGTATATCTCAATCATAAAATATATTGTTTGTATTCTTAAAACCTGTATTTTGTTATTTCTGGCAAATCTTTGAATACATTATTTTATTTAACCTTTAACTAGGCAAGTCAGTTAAGAACAGAATCGTATTTACAATGATGGCCTATTTAAGAGGGAACAGTCAAGAGGCAGTGCTTGAACCAGCGACTGTGGTAGTTAGAGGCAGGCCTCTACAGGTGACATTTTTTTACAACATTTCTAAATTACATTAATACCTCATATTTTCCATTGTGGTCCTAGATTGTGTGCACCTACATTTTGTTTTAAATGTCACCTGTAGAGGCCAGCCTCTAACTACCACAGTCGCTGGTTCAAGCACTGCCTCTTGACTGTTCCCTCTTAAATAGGCCATCATTGTAAATACGATTCTGTTCTTAACTGACTTGCGGTATCGTAGCCCGATTCAAGCACTGTCCTTCTCATTATCAGTCCTGAAACCAGTCTTGTTTAGTGTTTATCTGCTATATTCTATGCTAGCCAGCTACTGCTCGTTACTCACCCGCACTCTGAAGCGGAACATGGCGAGGCGGACACAGTGACTGAGGCAGGCAGGGGGCAGGAACCAGGCGCGGGGAGGCGGCGTGGCCTTACTGCCGACGTGGTTAACGATGAGCTGGGCCGTCTGGCGTTGCCCCTGGGCCCGGCGTGCCCACTCTGGCCACCGCTCCTTCCCCAGGGTCCCGTTGAACACCACGACCAGCTCCAGCCCGCCCTGGTACAGACATGCCTGGGACAGAGCGGCCAGGTATCCCAGCATGGCGTTCCACTCCCCACCGCACACCCAGTCCGTCTGGTAGCCGCCGTACAGACGCTGCAGGCCGGAGTCAGCATCGATGAGTATCCGGGCCGGTGGTGGAGGGGGCAGAGGGCCGGGGTGATGGTGCTGGCGTCCCGCAGTACGGCCTAGTTTGAGGAGGTCCACGGGGATGGCAGCCCCGGGACACCGTTTCTCCAGATACTCCTGGAAGCCCTGCACGCCCATCCCGGTGTTGTTGAGCCGGTGGGTCTGTCCGGAGGAGGGCTCCGGGTACGTTCGGAACGCCGTGTCGAGGCCGTAGCTAGAACCAGGCGGCTATCTAACTTGTCTCTCTGACAGTGTGACTGACCGACTACACGACTGTTGTTGCCGCTAGCTAGTTGCCACCCCCCCCCAACCCTGACACGACGGGTGACCGACGTGCAGAGGCTAGCGTCAGGAAGTCTAGCGTCAGGAAGCCTAGCGTCAGGTAGCCTAGCGTCAGGTAGCCTAGCAAGCCAGTTGGTCAGGACCTTTCCAACAGCTCGCTAGCTAGGTAACTAGTTGGTCAGCAACTCGACTAACGTAGCTAGTTAGGTAACTAGTTGGTCAGCAACTCGACTAACGTAGCTAGCTAGGTAACTAGTTGGTCAGCAACTCGACTAACGTAGCTAGCTAGGTAACTAGTTGGTCAGCAACTCGACTAACGTAGCTAGCTAGGTAACTAGTTGGTCAGCAACTCGACTAACGTAGCTAGCTAGGTAACTAGTTGGTCAGCAACTCGACTAACGTAGCTAGTTAGGTAACTAGTTGGTCAGCAACTCGACTAACGTAGCTAGTTAGGTGACTAGTTGGTCAGCAACTCGACCAACGTAGCTAGCCAGGTAACCAGTTGGTAGCAACTCACCTAACGCAGCTAGCCAGGTAACCAGTTGGTCAGCAACTTCGACTAACGTAGCTAGCCAGGTAACCAGTTGGCAGCAACCGACTAACGTGGCTAGCTAGGTAACTGGTTGGTAGCAACTCGACTAACGTAGCTAGTTAGGTAACTGGTTGGTCAGCAACTCGACTAACGTAGCTAGCCAGGTAACCAGTTGGTCAGCAACTCGACCAACGTAGCTAGCTAGGTAACCAGTTGGTAGCAACTCGACCAACGAGCTAGCCAGGTAACCAGTTGGTAGCAACTCGACTAACGTAGCTAGTTGGCAGCAACCGACCAACGAGAGCTAGTTAGGTAACTGGTTGGTCAGCAACTCGACTAACGTAGCTAGCCAGGTAACCAGTTGGTAGCAACTCGACTAACGAGCTAGCCAGGTAACCAGTTGGTCAGCAACTCGACTAACGTAGCTAGCCAGGTAACTGGTTGGTAGCAACTCGACCAACGTAGCTAGCCAGGTAACCAGTTGGTCAGCAACTCGACTAACGTAGCTAGCTGGTAACTGGTTGGTCAGCAACTCGACTAACGAGCTAGCTAGGTAACTAGTTGGTAGCAACTCGACTAACGTAGCTAGCCAGGTAACCAGTTGGTCAGCAACTTCGACTAACGTAGCTAGCCAGGTAACCAGTTGGTAGCAACTCGACTAACGTAGCTAGTTAGGTAACCAGTTGGTCAGCAACTCGACTAACGTAGCTAGTTAGGTAACCAGTTGGTCAGCAACTCGACTAACATAGCTAGCTAGGTAACTGGTTGGTCAGCAACCGACCAACGTAGCTAGCCAGGTAACCAGCTGGTCAGCAACTCGACTAACGTAGCTAGCCAGGTAACTGGTTGGTCAGCAACTCGACTAACGTAGCTAGCCAGGTAACCAGTTGGTCAGCAACTCGACCAACGTAGCTAGCCAGGTAACCAGTTGGTAGCAACTCGACCAACGTGGCTAGCCAGGTAACCAGTTGGTCAGCAACTCGACTAACGTAGCTAGCCAGGTAACCAGTTGGTAGCAACTCGACCAACGTAGCTAGATAGGTAACTGGTTGGTCAGCAACTCGACCAACGTAGCTAGTTAGGTAACCAGTTGGTCAGCAACTCGACTAACGTAGCTAGTTAGGTAACTAGTTGGTCAGCAACCGACTAACGTAGCTAGCCAGGTAACTGGTTGGTAGCAACTCGACTAACGTAGCCAGTTGGTAACCAGGTTGGTAGCAACTCGACCAACGTAACTGGTTGGTAGCAACTGGGTAACTAGTTGGTCAACTGGTTGGCAGCAACTTCGACCAACGTAGCTAGTTAGGTAACTGGTTGGTCAGCAACTCGACCAACGAGCTAGCCAGGTAACTGGTTGGTAGCAACCGACTAACGTAGCTAGCCAGGTAACTGGTTGGTAGCAACTCGACTAACGTAGCTAGTTAGGTAACTGGTTGGTCAGCAACTCGACTAACGTAGCTAGCTAGGTAACTGGTTGGTAGCAACTCGACTAACGTAGCTAGCCAGGTAACTGGTTGGTCAGCAACTCGACTAACGTAGCTAGTTAGGTAACTAGTTGGTCAGCAACTCGACTAACGTAGCTAGCTAGGTAACCAGTTGGTCAGCAACTCGACTAACGTAGCTAGCTAGGTAACCAGTTGGTCAGCAACTCGACTAACGTAGCTAGCTAGGTAACCAGTTGGTCAGCAACTCGACTAACGTAGCTAGCTTAGGTAACCAGTTGGTCAGCAACTCGACTAACGTAGCTAGCTAGGTAACCAGTTGGTCAGCAACTCGACTAACGTAGCTAGCTAGGTAACCAGTTGGTCAGCAACTCGACTAACGTAGCTAGCTAGGTAACTAGTTGGTCAGCAACTCGACTAACGTAGCTAGCTAGGTAACTAGTTGGTCAGCAACTCGACTAACGTAGCTAGCTAGGTAACTAGTTGGTCAGCAACTCGACTAACGTAGCTAGCTAGGTAACTAGTTGGTAGCAACTCGACTAACGTAGCTAGTTAGGTAACTAGTTGGTCAGCAACTCGACTAACGTAGCTAGCTAGGTAACTAGTTGGTCAGCAACTCGACTAACGTAGCTAGCTAGGTAACTAGTTGGTCAGCAACTCGACTAACGTAGCTAGCTAGGTAACTAGTTGGTCAGCAACTCGACTAACGTAGCTAGCTAGGTAACTAGTTGGTCAGCAACTCGACTAACGTAGCTAGCTAGGTAACTAGTTGGTCAGCAACTCGACTAACGTAGCTAGTTAGGTAACTAGTTGGTCAGCAACTCGACTAACGTAGCTAGCTCGCTGTAACGTTACTGTGCCAATCTTCTACATTTGGTCGTGTGTGTACAATTGTGTCCATCCCCAGCAGTATTGTGGTAAACTGTCAAAGCAACTAAAGTTGAGCTAGTTAACTACTCCTAACTAGCTAACGAACACCTTACATGTTATTGGCAGCTGACTGACCATCTATTAGTTGTGATTTGGGCGATGCTTCCAACTCAAGTTATAATCCTGATTCACACGAAGAAACGCTGCGAATTATCTACTTAGCGAACACGACCGCGGCGAAATACTCAACCGGACAGTTAAACCAGCTGGCGGACCGCGCGTCAACAACACCTCTGGGATGGACACGACGCGGAATGAAATGGTCTGTTTGGAGAAATAAGTCCAGTGAAAACAAGCGGCCGATAGTGGCTCCTGTCTTCCAGAGTCACGACTTGATGTCGGGGAAAGGAGCGTTCTGCCGAGCGGAGGGCTAGAGGGACACTGCTTTAGTCACATGAAGACTTCTCACAGCAGGTTAGGATAATTAGGTTTAGTTTTGGAAAATAGTTAGGGTTAGCTAAAATGTACAAAATGTCTACTTTTGACGTTCATTTGACAAAAGCGGTATCCCTTCTAGCCATGACCAGGGCTGTGATGAACCCAGGGGAAGTAGCCAACCTATTACCAGTGCCTATAGGTTATATATGTCGCCCCCTTGTGGATACATGTGGGACGGCAGGTACAGCATGTATTTGGGGTTTTGAACATGAGAAAATGAGTCTTTCTGTATTCCAAATCAACACCTACACCTCCCCCTGCCCATAGCCATTTGACCCCCGAGGACTAGTCACACTCCCTGCCCCTGGCACCCCAAATACAACCCTGCTATAGTACACTCACTGCACAGGAGGTTGGTGCCACCTTAATTGGGGAGAACAGGCTCGTTGTAATGACTGGAGCAGAATGGGTGGAATGGTATCAAATACATCAAACGCATGGTTTCCAGGTGTTTGATGCCATTCCATTTACGCAGTTCCGGCCATTATTATGAGCCGTTCTCCCCTCAGCAGCCTCATGTGACTCACTGATACGGAATGCCAGCCTATTGCGCACACCACACCTCACTTTGTGGCCTCACATTTTTACAGTACAATTTGACCACAATCTGAGTGAGTTTGTGAAATATGTTGCTCTCTCCCCCTCCTCCACTCAATTCAATTCAAGGGCTTTATTGGTATGGGAAACATATGTTAACATTGCCAAAGCAACTGAAGTAGATAACATACAAAAGTGAAATAAACAAAAATTAACAGTAAACATTACACTCAGAAGTTACAAAAGAATGAAGACATTACAAATGTAATATTTATATATTTTTAACCTTTATTTAACTAGGCAAGTCTGTTAAGAACAAATTCTTATTTACAATGACGGCCTGGGAACAGTGGGTTAACTGCCTTGTTCAGGGGCTGAATGACAGATTTTTACCTTGTCGGCTCTGGGATTCAATCTTGCAACCTTTCGGTTACTGGCCCAACGCTCTAACCCCTAGGCTACCTGCCACCCCATATTATGTATATACAGTGTTGTAACGATGTGCAAATGGTTAAAGTACAAAAGGGAAAATAAATAAACATGGGTTGTATTTACAATGGTGTTTGTTCTTCACTGGTTGCCCTTTTCTTGTGGCAACAGGTCACACATCTTGCTGCTGTGATGTCACACTGTGGTATTTCACCCAGTAGATATGGGAGTTTATCAAAATCGGGTTTGTTTTCTAATTCTTTGTGGATCTGTGTAATCTGAGGGAAATATGTCTCTCTAATATGGTCATACATTTGGCAGGAGGTTAGGAAGTGCAGCTCAGTTTCCACCTCATTTTGTGGGCAGTTTCCACATAGCCTGTCTTCTCTTGAGAGCCAGGTCTGCCTATGAAGGCCTTTCTCAATAACAAGGCTATGCTCACTGAGTCTGTACATAGTCAAAGCTTTCCTTAAGTTTGGGTCAGTCCCAGTGGTCAGGTATTCTGCCACTGTGTTCTCTCTGTTTAAGGCCAAATAGCATTCTAGTTTGTTTTTTTGTTAATTCTTTCCAATGTGTCAAGTAATTATCTTTTTGTTTTATCATGATTTGGTTGGGTCTAATTGTGTTGCTGTCCTGGGGCTCTGTGGGGTGTGTTTGTGTTTGAGAACAGAGCCCCAGGACCAGCTTGCTTAGGGGACTCTTCTCCAGGTTCATCTCTCTGTAGGTGAAGGCTTTGTTGTGGAAGGTTTGGGAATCACTCTCTCCCCCTCCTCCCTTCTCTCCACTTCTCTACACCCTCAACTTGTCCCCCCTTATGTACTCATGTCCTTGCTTGTCCTCCTTGACCTGTCGTGAATCTCTAACTATATGTTACACCTTTATCAGGATGCAGCGGTTACATACATCACTGTTGGTCAAATGTCAGCAATATAAAAATAGTTCAGCTTTGTAAAGTGCTTCTTTATTGGTTAAGGACCACAATGGAAAAAAACTTAGTGTTATCCTTAATGATTTTCTTAAATTGTATGTGGAGGCGTCACCAGCTGGAGCATCCTTATGTATGTACAGTTGAAGTCGGGATGTTTACATTCACCTTATACCAGTTAATACTATAGTGAATTGGTTAGGTTACTACTGTCAGTTCATCTGATGTTGTAGCATTATACCAGTTAATACTATAGTGAATTGGTTAGGTTACTACTGTCAGTTCATCTGATGTTGTAACGTTACCAGTTAATACTATAGTGAATTGGTTAGGTTACTACTGTCAGTTCATCTGATGTTGTAACATTATACCAGTTAATACTATAGTGAATTGGTTAGGTTACTACTGTCAGTTCATCTGATGTTGTAACATTATACCAGTTAATACTATAGTGAATTGGTTAGGTTACTACTGTCAGTTCATCTGATGTTGTAACATTATACCAGTTAATACTATAGTGAATTGGTTAGGTTACTACTGTCAGTTCATCTGATGTTGTAACGTTACCAGTTAATACTATAGTGAATTGGTTAGGTTACTACTGTCAGTTCATCTGATGTTGTAACATTATACCAGTTAATACTATAGTGAATTGGTTAGGTTACTACTGTCAGTTCATCTGATGTTGTAACATTATACCAGTTAATACTATAGTGAATTGGTTAGGTTACTACTGTCAGTTCATCTGATGTTGTAACATTATACCAGTTAATACTATAGTGAATTGGTTAGGTTACTACTGTCAGTTCATCTGATGTTGTAACGTTACCAGTTAATACTATAGTGAATTGGTTAGGTTACTACTGTCAGTTCATCTGATGTTGTAACATTATACCAGTTAATACTATAGTGAATTGGTTAGGTTACTACTGTCAGTTCATCTGATGTTGTAACATTATACCAGTTAATACTATAGTGAATTGGTTAGGTTACTACTGTCAGTTCATCTGATGTTGTAACGTTACCAGTTAATACTATAGTGAATTGGTTAGGTTACTACTGTCAGTTCATCTGATGTTGTAACGTTACCAGTTAATACTATAGTGAGAGGTTAGCATGTCTTGGGGGTATGATATAAAATGCTAACCTCCCCTGTTATTGTAATGGTGAGAGGTTAGCATGTCTTGGGGGTATGATATATAATGCTAACCTCCCCTCGGTTATTGTAATGGTGAGAGGTTAGCATGTCTTGGGGGTATGATATATAATGCTAACCTCCCCTGTTATTGTAATGGTGAGAGGTTAGCATGTCTTGGGGGTATGATATAAAATGCTAACCTCCCCTGTTATTGTAATGGTGAGAGGTTAGCATGTCTTGGGGGTATGATATAACATGCTAACCTCCCCTGTTATTGTAATGGTGAGAGGTTAGCATGTCTTGGGGGTATGATATAACATGCTAACCTCCCCTGTTATTGTAATGGTGAGAGGTTAGCATGTCTTGGGGGTATGATATTTGTGCATTTAACTTTCTCACTCATTATTCACGATTTATCAGAATTATCCGTAATCATGGTAGCATGTAGAAGTGTTTAGAAACATTCTATTCTTATTTATTTACAATAAAAATGACTAAAATGACAATACATTATTTACCATTCATTTCTATTGGGAATAAAATTATCTGAAACACAACCAAAGCAAAAAGCAAAAACATCCAACAAATGTGTATAGTCACAAGCTCATTGCATGCTATGAATGTGACCAAATACTTAACTGTTACTACTTTAATCCCAATCATTTTGCTCCCCTAAATTGGGGGGACTATGTGCTGTAATTTCTACAATGTGCCATTGGAACACAGGAGTGATGGCTGCTGATAATGGGCCTCTGTGTGCCTATGTAGATATCCCATTAAAATCAGCTACGGTAGTCATTTACAAGATGAACAATGTCTACACATTTCTAAGTGACCCCAAACTTTTGAACGGTAGTGTAGACGTGTGTGTGTGTGCTTTTCCAAATCATGTCCAATCAATTGAATTTACCACAGGTGGAGTTCAATGAAGTTGTAGAAACATCAAGGTTGATCAATGGAAACAGGATGCACCTGAGCTCAAATTCAAGTCTCATAGCAAACGGTCTGAATACATTTGCAAAAATGTCTAAACCTGTTTTCGCTTTGTCATTATGGGTTATTGTGTGTAGATTGATGAGGATTTACATTTTTTTAAATCCATTTTAGAATAAGGCTGTAACATAACAAAATGTGGAAATTATACATGTGTGAGATCAGTTCTATGTTCTGAGTGGTAAGGTTTCACTATGTCCAGTAGTTTAAACAGAAGAACATGAAGCTAGTTTTAGTATCGGTGATGAACATGAAGCTAGTTTTTAGTATCGGTGATACCACTTTATATTGTAATAAAATCTATATCACGTCTGCTGTATTTTTATATCCAGACTTTATTAATCAGAAACACACGTGGTTTTGTATCAACACACACCGTGAGACAGCTTTTGTTTAAAATGGTTTATTAATTTCCTCCCCAGAAAAAGTAGCACTGCATTGTTTGTTATTTTTACACAGTCATGTTTTCTTTCCAGTGAAATGTCCTGTTTTCTACCGTTCTCCCAACTCTAGAGGTCAGTCTGCTGGCTTGTGCTGCGGAGACGTTCAACTAGAAGCACGAGATTCAACTTCACTAAACGTTCTAGAGTTTTCCCCCTGTAATTAACACTATCAATGTTTCCCTTTACTGTGGGAATTGTGATAGAAAGCGGTTAATATTACATTGATTCTATGTAACATACCGAAACAAAACAAACTATGCAAGACTTAGTATGCAAAACTAACTATGCAAGAGATTTTGTTGTAGGCAGAACACATCTGAGTGGGATTCTATTACACTGACACACCACTCAGCCCGTACTCTACACAAACCACAAATTGGCTGCTACTGTGGGCTGAATGATACAACAGCTATTTCCATGTTCAAATGTTATGGGATGCATTCATGTTTTGATGGTAGGCCACTCTGGTAGGCCTACATTATGATTAAATAGCCACAGTAGCCTACTTGACCACTGTCTGAAACTGTAACTTAAAGCCGGTACAGCCTCAGTTTACACAGTAAACGCCCCGAAGTCGCACAGAACTTTCACAACATTCAACAAGTTTGTGCTCAGCAGACCTGAAATTTCCTCAGTGCCTAAATTGATCAAAAGAACCAAAACTCCTCCACACTGCTGGAAGAGTTTGACTTATTAAATGTGCTAATGTTAAATCCTGTCAACCTTCCAGGTGTCCTTTTACAACCAGGGTTCACCTCAAGACATCACAAGCCACAGTAGCTTTATATTCCTTCAGTTCAAATATGTACCTCATCCTTCTTTACAAAATGACAGAAAGGAAAGGAGGGGAGGCGGCAAGGCAGCGTTTGAGTGGCTCTGAACAGGGCCCAAATCCCTCAATAAGCACCAGATAAAAGCTAGCTATTGCATACTACAAGTGAAGCAGCAACACTGTTCCTTCACTACCACCAATCAAATAGGAAAAACATGCGATGAAACACTACTTTAAACATGACATCACACACACACAGTAAAGGAAGGCTGCATCACAATATCATGGAAGACTGAGAAAAAGAAATGCTGAAGTAATCATTTGTCACATGGCACAAGTGTTAAACATTATTTAATACTTTTTAAAAAAACATTTTAATGTGAAGTTCTGATCGATGGAGTGAAATGACAAAAATCTGAAAGGTTGAACAATTATTGAGGATAAAGAGAGGAGGTTCTAATGTCCTAAAGGCTCCACTGCCCTCTGCTGGTGACAGCTGGTACTACCCCAGCCTTCTGAATGTTCTAAAGACTACTGCCCTCTCCTGGTGACAGCTGGTACTACCCCAGCCTTCTGAATGTTCTAAAGACTACTGCCCTCTCCTGGTGACAGCTGGTACTACCCCAGCCTTCTGAATGTTCTAAAGACTACTGCCCTCTCCTGGTGACAGCTGGTACTACCCCAGCCTTCTGAATGTTCTAAAGACTACTGCCCTCTCCTGGTGACAGCTGGTACTACCCCAGCCTTCTGAATGTTCTAAAGACTACTGCCCTCTCCTGGTGACAACTGGTACTACCCCAGCCTTCTGAATGTTCTAAAGACTACTGCCCTCTCCTGGTGACAGCTGGTACTACCCCAGCCTTCTGAATGTTCTAAAGACTACTGCCCTCTCCTGGTGACAGCTGGTACTACCCCAGCCTTCTGAATGTTCTAAAGACTACTGCCCTCTCCTGGTGACAGCTGGTACTACCCCAGCCTTCTGAATGTTCTAAAGACTACTGCCCTCTCCTGGTGACAGCTGGTACTACCCCAGCCTTCTGAATGTTCTAAAGACTCTACTGCCCTCTCCTGGTGACAGCTGGTACTACCCCAGCCTTCTGAATGTTCTAAAGACTACTGCCCTCTCCTGGTGACAGCTGGTACTACCCCAGCCTTCTGAATGTTCTAAAGACTCTACTGCCCTCTCCTGGTGACAGCTGGTACTACCCCAACCTTCTGAATGTTATAAAGCACCGGTCGCCGACTGGTCGATCTTCAAGGTATTCCCTAGTCAAGCACCAAACATGTCTGTAGAAAAGACAACGATAAAGGCTCGCTCTCCTTTTTTATTTGTGTTACACTGTTGTTGGTAGGTGCATTGATTCAGAAGCCCTGCGCGCCGGCTAGGCAAAGTGTTTCCATTTAGAAACAGTGTATCTTCTGAAAATATCAACCCCGCCTACCCTGCAGACCAGGAGATCTGGAGCTAAATTGAGCGTGACTACTGCGCTGGCCAATCGGATAACTCAAATAACCGTGACTGCAGATCTTCCAGGACCCTGGCCACAGCAGTTTGATAGGCTACTAGCCTACGTTAGATTGAAAACATTTTAAAATCATGACCACAGAGTGACCATCATAGAATATAGCAAAGAGCTGCTGAGTTCATGTTTATTCAGCACTGTCAAAACAGTTTTTATTCAACACTATTACAAAACATAAAAACGCTATACTTCGGCTCGCGCTGCAGCTGCAATGAATGAGTAGCCAAGCATCGACAGCCCTGCGTTTTACTATCATTAGCAGCTGGTCGTGTCTATTTTAATATCAAGGAATATTTCACTTTCTCTGGTCATAGGAACAACATGAATGTGTGCATGAGGCAGATGCGGTGTGACTCAAGTTTCACCATCAGGTGGAAGACCGTGTCCCCTCTCTCTGGTCAGTCTCACCGGAGGAAAGGAAGGAGAGAACAGGGACCGTGAGAGGCGGACCCTCTGCTGCTCTCTCTCTCCCTCCATTGAGACTAATGCAGAGTTCAAAACAACTGGGAACTCGGAAATCTCTGCCTTCCGACTTCAGCGCGTTGAAGAAAACTGGGAACTCTGAATGTTTTTTTTAGATCCGACTGGGAAAATTTGTTTTGAAGGACATCCAATTCGGAATTCCAAGTGGGAAACTCTGGCATCTTTCTAGAGGTCCGACTTTCCAACCTGAAGATCACTGACGTCATAATTTGACCTAGTTTAAATTTTCTCGAGTTCCCAGTTGTCTTGAAAGCACCATGACCATAAGATGCAGGTACCATCAGTGCAGTAAAATCAAAAGCGAATTATTTCAATTCATGCTCAAGCAAGTGCTTCAACAACTGATCTATTTGTTATCAAAGCTCGAGTTTTGAAATATAATATGGTCTGAGAATAACAATATTGGCAGGCCAGGCATATAGCCAATATGCTGTGATAATGTATTAGGACTACTGTATTAGGACTACAAACCTCATTCCTACACTGTTTTTACATGTTACATTTTTAAAGTAACTTAAGGAAAAACAACCTGAGCTGTAGATCTCGCCTTACTTTTTGACTGTGAAAGTGAAAACGTTAACACTGTTCTAAAGACTCAACTGCCCTCTCCTGGTGACAGCTGGTACTACCCCAGCCTTCTGAATGTTCTAAAGACTACTGCCCTCTGCTGGTGACAGCTGGTACTACCCCAGCCTTCTGAATGTTCTAAAGACTCTACTGCCCTCTCCTGGTGACAGCTGGTACAACTCCAGCCTTCTGAATGTTCTAAAGACTCAACTGCCCTCTCCTGGTGACAGCTGGTACAACTCCAGCCTTCTGAATGTTCTAAAGACTCAACTGCCCTCTCCTGGTGACAGCTGGTACAACTCCAGCCTTCTGAATGTTCTAAAGACTCAACTGCCCTCTGCTGGTGACAGCTGGTACTACCCCAGACTTCTGAATGTTCTAAAGGCTCTTCTGCCCTCTCCTGGTGACAGCTGGTACTACCCCAGCCTTCTGAATGTTCTGAAGACTACTGTTCTCTCCTGGTGGCAGCCGGTACTACCCCAGACTTCTGAATGTTCTAAAGACTACTGCCCTCTCCTGGTGACAGCTGGTACTACCCCAACCTTCTGAATGTTATAAAGCACCGGTCGCCGACTGGTCGATCTTCAAGGTATTCCCTAGTCAAGCACCAAACATGTCTGTAGAAAAGACAACGATAAAGGCTCGCTCTCCTTTTTTATTTGTGTTACACTGTTGTTGGTAGGTGCATTGATTCAGAAGCCCTGCGCGCCGGCTAGGCAAAGTGTTTCCATTTAGAAACAGTGTATCTTCTGAAAATATCAACCCCGCCTACCCTGCAGACCAGGAGATCTGGAGCTAAATTGAGCGTGACTACTGCGCTGGCCAATCGGATAACTCAAATAACCGTGACTGCAGATCTTCCAGGACCCTGGCCACAGCAGTTTGATAGGCTACTAGCCTACGTTAGATTGAAAACATTTTAAAATCATGACCACAGAGTGACCATCATAGAATATAGCAAAGAGCTGCTGAGTTCATGTTTATTCAGCACTGTCAAAACAGTTTTTATTCAACACTATTACAAAACATAAAAACGCTATACTTCCGCTCGCGCTGCAGCTGCAATGAATGAGTAGCCAAGCATCGACAGCCCTGCGTTTTACTATCATTAGCAGCTGGTCGTGTCTATTTTAATATCAAGGAATATTTCACTTTCTCTGGTCATAGGAACAACATGAATGTGTGCATGAGGCAGATGCGGTGTGACTCAAGTTTCACCATCAGGTGGAAGACCGTGTCCCCTCTCTCTGGTCAGTCTCACCGGAGGAAAGGAAGGAGAGAACAGGGACCGTGAGAGGCGGACCCTCTGCTGCTCTCTCTCTCCCTCCATTGAGACTAATGCAGAGTTCAAAACAACTGGGAACTCGGAAATCTCTGCCTTCCGACTTCAGCGCGTTGAAGAAAACTGGGAACTCTGAATGTTTTTTTTAGATCCGACTGGGAAAATTTGTTTTGAAGGACATCCAATTCGGAATTCCAAGTGGGAAACTCTGGCATCTTTCTAGAGGTCCGACTTTCCAACCTGAAGATCACTGACGTCATAATTTGACCTAGTTTAAATTTTCTCGAGTTCCCAGTTGTCTTGAAAGCACCATGACCATAAGATGCAGGTACCATCAGTGCAGTAAAATCAAAAAGCGAATTATTTCAATTCATGCTCCGCAGCAAGTGCTTCAACAACTGATCTATTTGTTATCAAAGCTCGAGTTTTGAAATATAATATGGTCTGAGAATAACAATATTGGCAGGCCAGGCATATAGCCAATATGCTGTGATAATGTATTAGGACTACTGTATTAGGACTACAAACCTCATTCCTACACTGTTTTTACATGTTACATTTTTAAAGTAACTTAAGGAAAAACAACCTGAGCTGTAGATCTCGCCTTACTTTTTGACTGTGAAAGTGAAAACGTTAACACTGTTCTAAAGACTCAACTGCCCTCTCCTGGTGACAGCTGGTACTACCCCAGCCTTCTGAATGTTCTAAAGACTACTGCCCTCTGCTGGTGACAGCTGGTACTACCCCAGCCTTCTGAATGTTCTAAAGACTCTACTGCCCTCTCCTGGTGACAGCTGGTACAACTCCAGCCTTCTGAATGTTCTAAAGACTCAACTGCCCTCTCCTGGTGACAGCTGGTACAACTCCAGCCTTCTGAATGTTCTAAAGACTCAACTGCCCTCTCCTGGTGACAGCTGGTACAACTCCAGCCTTCTGAATGTTCTAAAGACTCAACTGCCCTCTGCTGGTGACAGCTGGTACTACCCCAGACTTCTGAATGTTCTAAAGGCTCTTCTGCCCTCTCCTGGTGACAGCTGGTACTACCCCAGACTTCTGAATGTTCTAAAGGCTCTTCTGCCCTCTGCTGGTGACAGCTGGTACTACCCCAGCCTTCTGAATGTTCTGAAGACTACTGTTCTCTCCTGGTGGCAGCCGGTACTACCCCAGACTTCTGAATGTTCTAAAGACTACTGCCCTCTCCTGGTGGCAGCCGGTACTACCCCAGACTTCTGAATGGAAGGACTTACTGAATTAACGCTCATACTGTATCTGCAGACATAGGGCCTCTCAAATAGTACCCTTTACCTTAGTGCACTATATAGGGAATAGGGCTCTGGTCTAAAGTAGTGCACTATATAGGGAATAGGGTTCTGTTTGGGACATTTCGATACAGTACTAAAATAAACGCCTGTGTGTGTCTGTCTGCCTGCCGGTCTGTGTTCCTGTCTGTCTGAATAGAGATAATATGGATCAGTCCCATAGGACTGAGAGTCACACACACAGAGCTAACTTTGTGGGGACACACAATTCAGTCCCATTCAAAATCATATTTTCCCTAACCTGTACTCTTATCCTAACCTTAACCCAAGAACCTAACCCTAGTTCCTAACCCTAAACATAATCCTAACCCTAATTCTAATCTTAACCCTAAACCCCCTAGAAATAGCATTTGACCTTGTGGGGACTAACAAAATTTCCACAGTTGGTCAAATTTTTGTTCCTTTACTATTCTTGTGGGGGACAAGAATAGTTCAACACGTCCCCACGTCCCCACGTCCACACGTCCACACGTCCACACATGAGAAAGGCTGTCTGTCTTCAGAAAGATGTTCAAAGTGCTTAAAAACTGAAAAGCTTCAAGGTTGAAATCACATCGTTGTGCTCAACTAGAAATCTACATCATTACAGAATCACAAGTCTCTACATTCCACTAATCAT
This sequence comes from Brachymystax lenok tsinlingensis, assembly GCA_030435695.1. Taxonomy (NCBI): domain Eukaryota; kingdom Metazoa; phylum Chordata; class Actinopteri; order Salmoniformes; family Salmonidae; genus Brachymystax; species Brachymystax lenok. The sequence goes on from CM059803.1 coordinate 44,350,876, forward strand.
TAACATTATAAAAACAACACCTGGTATTACTTAACACTGTCAATCAATCTGATCTCCTATAATACTGTGATTGATGGTACTGGATCTGGGAAGCACTGATGTGATGACATGACCGTTCAGTTATGTATGAGGACAGTGTGCAGGGCTGGGATAGATACTGAATGTTGTATATGTGAGCTCAGAGAGAGTAGTTCTCTGTGTTATAGCTACTATAGAGGACTCGGCTCAGTTTACCAAAGGTACCTAAACCAGAGGGCGTGTGTCCAGATCAGGTGTCTATACAGCAGGGGTTGGCAACAGGTGACCGCGGGCCCCCTGAAGTAGTAGTAATTATTATCATTATTATCATTATTATTATCATTATTATATTATATTATCATCATTATCATTATTATTAGGGGGGATTCAGGAATTTAGCAAAAAATGATTTAAATTTAGGAAATGTGCTTCCAAATATTCCCATGAATAAAAATAAGATTTGTGATTGTGTCTCAATGTAATCAAGGTATGAAATGATCCTGTTATCTATTTTTGGGCTTACTTGTGGTGAATTTACAGTGTTCAAATTATTCCGCAGCTACATTTAGTTGCCTACCCTGCTAAACAGTATCTTCATCCATCTTAGAAACATCCGTCATGGGTGTGGCTTCACTACTCTCCTCCCCCCTTCCCTTCTCTCCCTCCAGCATGGCTGTGCACTCTTCCTTGGGCCGCTCAGTCTCTCTCCTCTCCTCCTCCCTCTCCAACAGCTTGTAGTTGATTCCCATCCCTACGAAGAGGAAGACTGAGGAGATGATGAGGATGATACCACAACACAAGTAGGTCCACTGGTAGTCACCATAGAAGTCATAGAAACGACCTGGAGGGGGGATAGACAGAGAGAGAGGAGGTGAGAGAGGGAGGAGAGAGGGAGAGAGGGAGGAGAGAGAGACTTGTTGATGACAATAAGGGACATTTGTCCATTGTAATATAGGTAGAGTATGGCTCACACACACACTTACTGAGTAGTGGCGGTCCCAGCAGTACCGGACCACACTCCACGATGGTGACCAGTCCGACGGCAGAGGAGAACCTCTGGGCCCCGACCAGGTCCATCAGAGTCTCAAACAGAACTGCTGACAGCCAGCCGAATGCAAACCCAAAGAACACAGCATACACCACGAAGCCTACATAGTCCACGGACAGCGGCGCCAAGACGTGACACACCCCGTTATAGAGCACGGATGCAGCGAAGAAGTACTGTATCCTGGGTCGGACCCAGCGGGTGTTGGCTAACAGCCCCATAGAAGGACGGGCGAACATGTCAACGAAGGCAAGGATGGAGAGCAGCAGAGCAGCCTTGTCTTTACTGATGTCCTTACTCTTAGCGTAGTTGGAGAGGAAGACTAAGGGAGAGAACAGGCCGAAGAACATGATAACGTTGCCAAGGAGATACAGCAGGAAGCCACGGTGTTTAAATAGCGTCAGGTCGATCACGGCATTGACACGCTGCATCACCGTCTTATTAGACTCTGGCTTCTTCACCGCCCCGTTCTCAAACAGTTGGGGGTCGGCAGGTTTGGGTCCGATGGGCCTCATCAAGGACCCGGCTACACAGCAGTTGAGCAGTAGACCACCTAGGATGAGGAAGGAGCCCCTCCAGCCAAACTGGTCAAAGAACCAGGAGTTAAGAGGGGCCAGCGTGGACAGGAAGACTGGGCTGCCCGCCATGGCAATGCCATTAGCTATAGGTCGACGCTTATAGAAGTATTTCCCTATCATAGTTAACGCCGGGTTCAGGTTGAACGCTAGACCCAGACCTGGGGAGGGAGGGAGAGAGGGAGGGAGGGAGGCAATGATGAGTAAACTACTGTATTAGAAAAATGTCCACAGACACAAACACAGGGTTGGTGGTACCTCCAATGACTCCGACACAGAAGTAGAGTTGTTGCACAGTGTTGCAGAAGGAAGCTGCTATCAAACCACTTCCTGACAGACAGCCCCCTAGCATCATGATTGGTCGACTTCCATAGCGGTTCACCAGGATACTGCTAATTGGTCCTGGAGAGACAGGGGAGGGGGGAGAGAAGAGAGTATAATATTAGGAACAAGTTAGTCCAGGAGTGAATGAAAGTATTTGTAAGTGGCCCAGTGGTCTAAGGCTCTACATCTCAGTGCTAGGTGTGCCACTAGAGATTCTGAGTTCGAGTCCAGGCTCTGTTGCAGTCGGCCGCGACTGGAAGACCCATGGGACGGCGCACAATTGGCCCAGGGTCGTCCGTGTTAGGGGAGGGTTCGGCCCAGCGTCGTCTGGGTTAGGGGACGGTCTGGCCCAGGGTCGTCCGTGTTAGGGGAGGGTTTGGCCCAGGGTCGTCCGTGTTAGGGGAGGGTTTGGCCCAGGGTCGTCCGTGTTAGGGGAGGGTTTGGCCGGCAGGGATGTCCTTGTCTCGTCACGCACTAGCAACTCCTGTGGAGGGCCGGGCGCAGTGCACGCTGACACGGTCGACAGGTGTACGGTGTTTCCTCCGACACATTGGTGCGGCTTCCGGGTTAAGCGAGCATGGCTGCGGAGGACGCACGGCTCTCGACCTTCGCCTTCCGAGTCCGTGCGGGAGTTGCAGCGACGAGACAAGACTGACTATTGGAGGTTTACTTAGTAGCAATGCAAATATCACGGTACAGCAACAGACACTCCAGTGATCCTTTATTTCACTAGGCAACTCAATTAACAACACATTCTTATTTCCAATGAGGGCCTAGGAACAGTGGGTTAACTGCCTTGTTCAGGGGCAGAACAACAGATTTATACCTTGTCGGCTCTGGGATTTAACCTTGCAACCTTTCGGTTACTAGTTCAACGCTCTAACCACTAGGCTACCTGCCGCTCTAACCACTAGGCTACCTGCCGCTCTAACCACTAGGCTACCTGCCGCTCTAACCACTAGGCTACCTGCCGCTCTAACCACTAGGCTACCTGCCGCTCTAACCACTAGGCTACCTGCCGCTCTAACCACTAGACTACCTGCTCTAACCACTAGACTACCTGCCCCTAACCACTAGGCTACCTGCCTCTAACCACTAGGCTACCTGCTCTAACCATTACACTAGGCTACCTGCCCCTAACCACTAGGCTACCTGCCTCTAACCACTAGGCTACCTGCCTCTAACCACTAGGCTACCTGCCGCCCAACCACCAGGCTACCTGCCGCTCTAACCACCAGGCTACCTGCCGCCTAACCACCAGGCTACCTGCCGCCCAACCACCAGGCTACCTGCCGCTCTAACCACCAGGCTACCTGCCGCCCTAACCACCAGACTACCTGCTCTAACCACCAGACTACCTGCCCCCAACCACCAGGCTACCTTCCCCTAACCACCAGGCTACCTGCTCTAACCATTACACCAGGCTACCTGCCCCCAACCACCAGGCTACCTGCCTCAACCACCAGGCTACCTGCCTCTAACCACCAGGCTACCTGCCGCCTAACCACTCAGGCTACCTGCCGCTCTAACCACTAGGCTACCTGCCGCCCAACCACCAGGCTACCTGCCGCTCTAACCACTAGGCTACCTGCCGCCTAACCACCAGGCTACCTGCCGCCCAACCACTAGACTACCTGCCCCTAACCACTAGGCTACCTTCCTCTAACCACTAGGCTACCTGCTCTAACCATTACACTAGGCTACCTGCTCTAACCACTAGGCTACCTGCTCTAACCATTACACTAGGCTACCTGCTCTAACCACTAGGCTACCTGCTCTAACCATTACACTAGGCTACCTGCCTCTAACCACCAGGCTACCTGCCTCTAACCACCAGGCTACCTGCCTCTAACCACCAGGCTACCTGCCTCTAACCACCAGGCTACCTGCCGCTCTAACCACTAGGCTACCTGCCGCTCTAACCACTAGGCTACCTGCTCTAACCATTACACTAGGCTACCTGCTCTAACCACTAGGCTACCTGCTCTAACCATTACACTAGGCTACCTGCCGCTCTAACCACTAGGCTACCTGCCGCTCTAACCACTAGGCTACCTGCTCTAACCACTAGGCTACCTGCTCTAACCATTACACTAGGCTACCTGCTCTAACCATTACACCAGGCTACCTGCTCTAACCACCAGGCTACCTGCTCTAACCACCAGACTACTTGCCGCTCTAACCACTACACTAGGCTACCTGCCGCTCTAACCACTACACTAGGCTACCTGCCGCTCTAACCACTACACTAGGCTACCTGCCGCTCTAACCACTACAATAGGCTACCTGCCGCTCTAACCACTACAATAGGCTACCTGCCGCTCTAACCACTACACTAGGCTACCTGCCGCTCTAACCACTAGGCAACCTCCTCTAACCACTAGGCTACCTGCCGCTCTAACCACTAGGCTACCTGCCGCTCTAACCACTAGGCTACCTGCCGCTCTAACCACTAGGCTACCTGCCGCTCTAACCACTAGGCAACCTCCTCTAACCACTAGACTACCTGCTCTAACCATTACACTAGGCTACCTGCTCTAACCATTACACTAGGCTACCTGCTCTAACCATTACACTAGGCTACCTGCTCTAACCACCAGGCTACCTGCTCTAACCACCAGGCTACCTGCTCTAACCACCAGGCTACCTGCTCTAACCACCAGGCTACCTGCTCTAAACACTAGGCTACCTGCCTCTAACCACTAGACTACCTGCCGCTCTAACCACTAGGCTACCTGCCGCTCTAACCACTAGGCTACCTGCCGCTCTAACCACTAGGCTACCTGCCGCTCTAACCACTAGGCTACCTGCTCTAACCACTAGACTACCTGCTCTAACCACTAGACTACCTGCCGCCCCAATCATGTTTCTTTTTAATCTGAGCTCTGGGTGGACAAGATAAGCGGCCCTGGAGGAGGGGAAGGGAAGAAAGACATTTACAAACATATTATGATACATAGAATTGAAAGTTGTGTCTCATTAAGTGGTGAAATAAGTATAAGCCAATACAATTGTAACTGGCTATCAGATAATAAGAAAAGACCATCAGTATTTACCTGGCTAAAAGAGAAGGAATATAATATTTATTGTTTACAGGAAACTCATTCAACTATTTTAGATGAAGTTGTGTGGAAAAAGGCCTGGGGGGTGAAATATATTTCTCCCATGGGCAAAGACATTCAAAAGTGGTGATGGTTTTAATTAACAGTCATTTTGATCCAAATGTGCAAATTGTCCAAACGGATCATCAAGATAGATGGATTATTTTAAATTTGTTATTGGACAATAAACAGATATGGCTTATTAACCTATAAGGTCCAAATAATGATGATCCAAGCTTCTTTGAAAATATATAAGATTTTATCAACTCTACAAGCAACACTAGACTCTATTATAATGGTGGGAGATTTTAATATGGTTTTAAATACCTCCAAGGACCGGAAAGGACCCTCAGGCACTTAAGAAAATCATGAATGTGATGGATATATTGGAATTAGTGGATATATGGAGGCTTAAATACCCTGACCTAGTGAGATATACATGGAGGAGGTTTAATATCCTGACCTAGTGGGATATACATGGAGGAGGTTTAATACCCTGACCTAGTGAGATATACATGGAGGAGGTTTAATATCCTGACCTAGTGACATATACATGGAGATTTAATACCCTGACCTAGTGAGATATACATGGAGGAGGCTTAATATCCTGACCTAGTGAGATATACATGGAGGAGGTTTAATACCCTGATCTAGTGACATATACATGGAGGAGGCTTAATATCCTGACCTAGTGAGATATACATGGAGGAGGTTTAATATCCTGACCTAGTGAGATATACATGGAGGAGGTTTAATATCCTGACCTAGTGAGATATACATGGACGAGGTTTAATATCCTGACCTAGTGAGATATACATGGAGGAGGTTTAATATCCTGACCTAGTGAGATATACATGGAGGAGGTTTAATATCCTGACCTAGTGAGATATACATGGAGGAGGTTTAATATCCTGACCTAGTGAGATATACATGGAGGAGGTTTAATATCCTGACCTAGCAGATTGGCCAACGTATTGCAAATTGCGAAATCATGTGACTAAACTGAATAAAAAGAACAAATAATACACTATGAAACAAAGTTAAAATGACAAAGAATGATAGTAAAAAGCTTCAGAGGACCTTCAATGACATTTTTGGGAAAAAAGGCAAACTCCGCTACAACATTCATTGAATCAGATGGCTCATTCATTACAAAACCCACTGATATTGCCAACTACTTTAATATTTTTTTCATTGGCAAGATTAGCAAACTTAGGGATGACATGCCAGCAAAAACGCTGACACTACACATCCAAGTATATCTGACCAAATTACGAAAGACAAGAATTGTAATTTTGAAATCCATAAAGTGAGTGTGGAAGAGGTGAACTTTTGTTGTTGTCTATCAACAATGACAAGCCACCGGGGTCTGACAACTTGAATGGAAAATTACTGAGGATAATAGCGGACGATATTGCCACATCTTCAATTTAAGCCTATTAGAATGTGTGTGCCCTCAGGCCTGAAGGGAAGCAAAAGTCATTCTGCTTTCTAAGAATAGTAAAGCCCCCTTTGCTGGCTCAAATAGCCAACCAATCAGCCTGTTACCAACTCTTAGTAAAGTTTCTGAAAAAATAGTATTTGACCAGATACAATGCTATTTTACAGACTATGGCTTTACACCCCCTGCTATAATGTGGATAAAGAGTTACCTGTCTAACAGAACACAGATGGTGTTCTTCAATGGAAGCCTCTTCAACATAATCCAGGTAGAATCAGGAATTCCCCAGGGTAGCCATTCACTAAACCCTCAACCTCACTAAACCCTCAACTAATAATTGTAATAAACTGCTTGGAGTAACTCTGGAACCCTGTAACTGGAAGCCCAAGGCTGGTTAGGAGACACCACTAGAGGTCGACCGATGGCCAACTGGAAGCCCAAGGCTGGTTAGGAGACACCACTAGAGACTAGAGGTCGACCGATGGCCAACTGGAAGCCCAAGGCTGGTTAGGAGACACCACTAGAGACTAGAGGTCGATCGATGGCCAACTGGAAGCCCAAGGCTGGTTAGGAGACACCACTAGAGACTAGAGGTCGACCGATTAAATCGACATGGCCGATTCATTAGGGCCGATTTCAAGTTTGATGAAAATAAATGCAGTTGACAGTGAGAGGACGTTTCTTTTTTTGCTGAGTTCATAATGGAAACTCTGTCTAGTTCCATGATTAGAGTATGGACGCAACATGAGAGTACCACACTGTGTGTGTGTGTGTTTGGGGAAACTTAAAGACAGCCGTTCCTGCCAAAGCACCTCCAGTTGACTGTGCATGCCAGGCATTACAGTGTCTGTCTGAGATAGAGAGATGTTGCTCATGTTGAAGTGACAGCAGAACTGGATTGAGAGAGAGAAAGAATCACTGGAAAGAATCAACAACAAAAAACAGAGCAAACTGGAATGCTGTCTGGCCCTAAACAGAGAGAACACAGTGGCAGAAAACCTGACCACTGTGACTGACCCAAAATTAAGGAAAGCTTTGACTATGTACAGACTCAGTGAGCAATAGCCTTGCTATTGAGAAAGGCCGCCGAATGCTGACCTGGCTCTCAAGAGAAGACCGGCTATGAACACACTGCACACAAAATGATGTGGAAACTGAGCTGCACTTCCTAACCTCCTGACAAATGTATGACCACATTAGAGACACATTTCTCACAGATCACAGACCCATAAATAACTTGAAAACAAATCAAACATTGATCAACTCCAATATCCGTTAGGCGAAATACCGCAGTGTGCCATCACAGCAGCAAGATTGCAATCCAGGTCAGTGCCCGAACAATTTGAGCTTCAATTTTAAAAATCAACCTTTCCAGAAACAAGTCTCTCACCGTTGCCACTTACTATAGACCACCTTCTGCCCCCAGCTGTGCACTGGACACCATATGTGAATTAATTGCCCCCCATCTATCGTCAAAGCTCGTACTGTTAGGTGACCTAAACTGGGACATGCTTAAATTCTTAGGGAGCGGCTCCCGAGGTGACGGTTTTGGAGACCCTGGCGTGCCCAAAGTAAAATGCCTCCCATTCAGGCCCAGAAAATAGGATATGCACATATTTAGTACCATTGGATAGGAAACACTCAGAATTTTCTAAAAGTGTTAACATTTTGTCTGTGAGTAAAGATGCTTTTAGAGCAGAGAAGAAGAGGAATAAGGAAGTGCCCACACAGATGTCCTTACAAGTGAATGCGTGCTCCTGGCAGGCACGTTCTTTGTTTTTTTCCTTTCTTATCGCCCAGTTTATATTCCGGTTGAAATATTATGCTATTTATACATAAAAGTGTTCCTAAGGATACATTTACAATGATGTTTGATTGTTCTTGGACAAGTTTATAGGTATAAGTTGAACGAGTTCTCTTCACGTTTCAATGGAGGAGTCAACGCTGTTTTTTCTGATTATAACGCTCGAACCAAACAGAGATTTATGGATATAATACATTACTTTTTCTAACAAAAGAACCATGGATTGTCTTCGTTTGACACTTGGGAAGCCCTCAGCAGAAGTTCTTCAACAGGTAATTGATTTGTTTTCGCTGTTTGTTTTCTTATTTTCTGGGCCTGAATGGGAGGCATTTTACTTTGGGCACGCCAGGGTCTCCAAAACAGTCACCTCGTGCGCTGCTCCCAAAGAAGTTAACATCTGCTAACCATGTGTATGTGACAAATAAAAGTTGATATCAGAACAGATCTATTTGACTTCCTCTAGTCTCCATATAGATAACAGATCTATTTGACTTCCTCTAGTCTCCATATAGATAACAGATCTATTTGACTTCCTCTAGTCTCCATATAGATAACAGATCTATTTGACTTCCTCTATATAGATTATAGAACAGATCTATTTGACTTCTTCTAGTCTCCATATAGACTTCCTCTGTTCACAACACAATTGACATGATAATGCCTGTCCATCTGCCTGTAACACATGACCACTAGCCGTTGAGTGAGTCTACAATGTGATATGTACACATATTTTTGTAAAGAGAACAGAAAGGGATCAGAACAGAATGTGTGTAGGGTAAACCACAGTCCCCTGAACCAATCACACACTCTACAGTTGTGGCCAAAAGTTTTGAGAATGACACAAATATTAATTTCCACAAAGTTTAGATATTTAGATATACGGTAAGTATTTTTGTCAGATGTTACTATGGAATACTGAAGTATAATTACAAGCATTTCATAAGTGTCAAAGGCTTTTATTGACAATTACATGAAGTTGATGCAAAGAGTCAATATTTGCAGTGTTGACCCTTCTTTTTCAAGACCTCTGCAATCCGCCCTGGCATGCTGTCAATTAACTTCTGGGCCACATCCTGACTGATGGCAGCCCATTCTTGCATAATCAATGCTTGGGGTTTGTCAGAATTTGTGGGGTTTTGTTTGTCCACCCGCCTCTTGAGTATTGACCACAAGTTCTCAATGAGATTAAGGTCTGGGGAGTTTCCTGGCCATGGGCCCAAAATATCGATGTTTTGTTCCACCGAGCCACTTAGTTATCACTTTTGCATGACACAGGACTGATGGTAGTGCTCACCTTGTCTTCTCTGGACAAGCTTTTTTCCGGATGCCCCAAGCAATAGGAAAGGGGATTAATCCGAGAAAATGACTTTACCCCAGTCCTCAGCAGTCCAATCCCTGTACCTTTTGCAGAATATCAGTCTGTCCCTGATGTTTTTCCTGGAGAGAATTGGCTTCTTTGCTGTCCTTCTTGACACCAGGCCATCCTCCAAAAGTCTTCGCCTCACTGTGCGTGCAGATGCACTCACACCTGCCTGCTGCCATTCCCAAGCAAGCTCTGTACTGGTGGTGCCCCGATCCCGCAGCTGAATCAACTTTAGGAGACGGTCCTGGTACTTGCTGGACTTTCTTGGGCGCCTTGAAGCCTTCTTCACAACAATTGAATGATCTTGATGATCCGATAAATGGTTGATTTAGGTCCAATCTTACTGGCAGCAAAATCCTTGCCTGTGAAGCCCTTTTTGTGCAAAGCAATGATGACGGCACATGTTTCCTTGCAGGTAACCATGTTTGACAGAGGAAGAACAATGAGTCCAAGCACCACCCTCCTTTTGAAGCTTCCAGTCTGTTATTCGAACTCAATCAGCATGACAGCGTGATCTCCAGCCTTGTCCTCGTCAACACTCACACCTGTGTTAACGAGAGAATCACTGACATGATGTCAGCTGGTCCTTTTGTGGCAGGGCTGAAATGCAGTGGAAATGTTTTTGGGGGATTCAGTTCATTTGCATGGCCAAGAGGGACTTTGCAATTAATCTGATCACTCTTCATGACATTCTGGAGTATATGCAAATTGCCATCATATAAACTGAGGCAGCAGACTTTGTGAAAATTTATATTTGTGTCATTCTCAAAACTTTTGGCCACGACTGTAGCATGAAGAGGACTTTCACTCCATCCTTTCTCATCTGAATTCTTCCCCTCTCTCTCACCCATCTTGCCCTCGCTCTCTCACCCATCTTGCCCTCTCTCTCTCACCCATCTTGCCCTCTCTCTCTCACCCATCTTACCCTCTCTCTCTCACCCATCTTGCCCTCTCTCTCTCACCCATCTTGCCCTCTCTCTCTCACCCATCTTGCCCTCTCTCTCTCTCACCCATCTTGCCCTCTCTCTCTCACCCATCTTGCCCTCTCTCTCACCCATCTTGCTCCTCTCTCTCACCCATCTTGCCCTCTCTCTCTCACCCATCTTGCCCTCTCTCTCTCACCCATCTTGCCTCTCTCTCTCACCCATCTTGCCCTCTCTCTCTCACCCATCTTGCCCTCTCTCTCTCACCCATCTTGCCCTCTCTCTCTCACCCATCTTGCCCTCTCTCTCTCACCCATCTTGCCCTCTCTCTCTCACCCATCTTGCCCTCTCTCTCTCACCCATCTTGCCCTCTCTCTCTCACCCATCTTGCCCTCTCTCTCACCCATCTTGCCCTCTCTCTCTCACCCATCTTGCCCTCTCTCTCTCACCCATCTTACCCTCTCTCTCTCACCCATCTTGCCCTCTCTCTCTCTCACCCATCTTGCCCTCTCTCTCTCACCCATCTTGCCCTCTCTCTCACCCATCTTGCCCTCTCTCTCTCACCCATCTTGCCCTCTCTCTCTCACCCATCTTGCCCTCTCTCTCTCACCCATCTTGCCCTCTCTCTCTCTCACCCATCTTGCCCTCTCTCTCTCACCCATCTTGCCCTCTCTCTCACCCATCTTGCCCTCTCTCTCTCACCCATCTTGCCCTCTCTCTCTCACCCATCTTACCCTCTCTCTCACCCATCTTGCCCTCTCTCTCTCACCCATCTTGCCCTCTCTCTCTCACCCATCTTGCCCTCTCTCTCTCACCCATCTTGCCCTCTCTCTCTCACCCATCTTGCCCTCTCTCTCTCACCCATCTTGCCCTCTCTCTCTCACCCATCTTGCCCTCTCTCTCTCACCCATCTTGCCCTCTCTCTCTCTCACCCATCTTGCCCTCTCTCTCTCACCCATCTTGCCCTCTCTCTCTCACCCATCTTACCCTCTCTCTCTCACCCATCTTGCCCTCTCTCTCACCCATCTTGCCCTCTCTCTCTCACCCATCTTGCCCTCTCTCTCACCCATCTTGCCCTCTCTCTCACCCATCTTGCCCTCTCTCTCTCACCCATCTTGCCCTCTCTCTCTCACCCATCTTGCCCTCTCTCTCTCACCCATCTTGCCCTCTCTCTCTCACCCATCTTGCCCTCTCTCTCACCCATCTTGCCCTCTCTCTCACCCATCTTGCCCTCTCTCTCACTCCCTATTTTGATTTATTTTGTATGTTTTTAATAAAGACAGTATCTGTCTCAGTGTTTCAGTGAAGAACAACAGACACCCCTTCAGGGAGATCAGATTCCTCCCCTACCAGCCCCCACTTCTCACCTCCGCCGTACATGCAGGCCAGCATGATAGAGGAGATCCATGAGACCTGTGAGGGCGTAGCGTCAAAGGTGGCCTCCAGCTCCTTGAAGAAGACCGTGATGGACTTGGGGAAGGCATAGGAGAAGCCGATAGAGATGAAGGCTCCCACCACCACCGCCCAGCCCCAGCCCCCCTCTGGAGGAGTATAGCCCACCGGACCGCCCACCGCTGGGGCCATGCTGTCAGGGCAGTAGGGATAGTCCTAACACCCCCACACTGAAGGATAGGTCACACAGCCGTTTGAGGTGGCTGGTTAAGACACTAGAGGTTGTAGTTATAGTCAGTCCGTCAGTCAGTCCTTCTCAGTCTGTAGCTACCATCAGGAATCACTCTGGACCTGCAGACAGAGACAGAGAGACATTTGCATGTTAGTCATTTAGCAGATGGAGGAGGATTATCTAAGATACTGTTTTAAGAGGTGGGCTTCAGAGGGAAGCTGGTTCCACCATTGGGATGCCAAGACAGAGAAGAGCTTGGGGTCGGAGGGCCAAGAGACCCGAGGTGGCAGAACGGCGTGCTCCGTAGGGAAGCACCATGGTCTTGTAGTGGATGTGAGCTTCAACTGGAAGCCAGTGGAGTGTGGAGAGGAGTGGGATGACATGACCTTGGGAAGGTTGAAAACCAGACAGCTGCTGTGTTCTGGATAAGTGGAAACATTACATTTAGACATACTATGCTGTTTTACTTAGACAATTGTCCATTGTTATATGCTAGTGGTTTTTTTGCTGATGCAGGCTTGTCTTGTGTGACTTAGTCATAAGTCTGGGCGTACAGATAAGAGCCGGATGCGACCACAGTAAGTACAAACGGGATGTCACAATCTGCAGGAACTCATCTGTGTGGAAACTTGCAGGAAGGGACAGACAATTGTGGCAACTTCAGCTATCTTAATCTGCACAGACAAGCTAAACTCATTTTATACATTATATTCCCCTACCCGTTTGTCTAGGTGGCAGTTAGCAGATGTGTGCAAAGAGGTCGGACTTTTCTATAAAAGCTGTTCGTTGGGCTCTTAACTCTGCACCATTAAAGTTGTTGTTTGATAGATGGGAGGGGTTAAGTGGAGCTGAAGGGTGGGACTAATAACAAGATAACCAATGTAAAACATACAGGGTCTGTAAAATGTACAGTTGAAGTCGGAGGTTCACCCCGGTCTCCCACGTGCCCTCCCAGTCTCTGGTAATGCCAATATGGAAGACTATCAAATGCTTCGCAAGCCTCCCCTTTTACCTCCAAACATAACGATGGTCATTATGGCCAAACAGTTCTATTTTTGTTTCATCAGACCAGAGGACATTTCTACAAAAAGTACGATCTTTGTCCCCATGTGCAGTTGCAAACCGTAGTCTGTTTTTTTATGGTGGTTTTGGAGCAGTGGCTTCTTCCTTGCTGAGCGGCCTTTCAGGTTATGACGATTTTACAGGACTCGTTTTACTGTGGATGTAGATACTTTTGTACCCGTTTCCTCCAGCATCCTCACAAGGCTTTGCTGTTGTTCTGGGATTGATTTGCACTTTTTGCACCAAAGTACGTTCATCTCTAGGAGACAGAACGCGTCTCCTTCCTGAGCGGTATGACGGCTGCGTGGTCCCATGGTGTTTATACTTGCGTACTATTGTTTGTACAGATGAACTTGGTACCTTCAGGCGTTGCTCCCAAGGATGAACCAGACTTGTGGAGGTCTACCATTTTTTTCCTGAGGTCTTGGCTGATTTCTTTTGATTTTCCCATGATGTCAAGCAAAGAGGCACTGGGTTTGAAGGTAGGCCTTGAAATACATCCACAGGTACACCTCTAATTGACTCAAATTATGTCAATTAGCCTATCAGAAGCTTCTAAAGCCATGATATTATTTTCTGGAATTTTCCAAGCTGTTTAAAGGCACAGTCAACGTAGTGTAAGTTAACTTTTGACCCACTGGAATTGTGATACAGTGAATTATAAGTGAAACAATCTGTCTGTAAACAATTGTTGGGAAAATGACTTGTGTCATGCACAAAGTAGATGTCCTAACCGACCTGCCAAGACTATAGTTTGTTAACAAGAAATTTGTGGAGTGGTTGAAAAACGAGTTTTAATGACTCCAACCTAAGTGTATGTAAACTTCCGACTTCAACTGTATGTCTAATTGTAATGAAGCACCCTGAGAGTGAGGATCCATTTGCAGTTTTATTACAATCTTGGTCGTACGAACAGGGTCAGTCGCCAGCAAACACAACAGCAGGGATAAGGCAAATCGTAATCCAGGTACAGGCATGAGGTCAGGGCAGGCAGCAAGCTTACAAAAATCAGTCCAGTAGAGAATATGGTCCAGGGCAGGCAGCAAGAATCAAAACGGGAAAACAGTCCAGAGTATAACCACGATATGACAGACACGGGAGAAAACGCTCAGAATTGATCACCAGGGAATACAAGACTGCAAGGAGAGAAAGGGAGAGAGAGCCTAAATAGTCTATTAATGGGAGACAGGTGCAACGGTGATTGGAACCAGGTATGTGGGAGTTGTAGTCCAGGGCTTAATATTCAGGAGAGGGTTCCCTCTGGTGGTGAGCAGGAGGAACCGCGAGTCTCGTTTGTTACAGAGCCCCCTGTGAGCGGCTCCTGACGCGAAGAGGCGAACGACGCCGGGTCTTCCTCGAGGTCGGGGGCCGGTTTCTCCGGTGCGCCCTATGGAACTCAGTCATGAGTGCGGGGTTGAGTATGTCCTCTGCATTAACCCAGGATCGCTTCCTCCGGTCCGCACTCTCCCAATCTACCAGATATTGGAGGAGCCTGCCCCGGCGTCTGGAATCGAGTAGATCTCAAGCCGATATACCTCTCGCCGGCCCACCAGGATGGGTGGGGGCCCTGCTCACTGGTCTGCTCCTCCTCCTCCGCTCTCGGACCACCAGCGGGTTTGAGAAGAGATACATGGAAAGTAGGAGAGATACGGTAATTAGCGGTAATGCCAAACGGAAGGAAACTGGTGTGATTTGTTTGACTATTTGGAAAGGACCCACATACCTGGGACTGAGTTTCTTGCAGGGAGTTTGAGGCGAGGTCTCGAGTGGATAGCCAAACCCATTGACCTGGAGTATATTCGGGTTGGGGCGGCGGTGGCGATTGGCCTGCACCTCTGTCTCCTGACTGCATGTAGTAAGTGGGTATGGGCCTGACTCCAGATGTCCTCGCTTCTCTGGAGCCAGTCATTGACAGAGGGTACTCGGTGGGTTCCCCTGACCAGGGAAACAGGGGAGGTTGGAAGCCCATTACACACTGGAATGGGGTTAAACCGGTGGAGGGTTTCTGGAGTGAGTTCTGTGCATACTCCGCCCACATGAGGAATCGACTCCAGTCTGCTTGGTTCTGATGACAGTAGGATCTGAGAAACCGGGTGATTTCTTGATTGAGGCGTTCTGTTTGACCGTTAGATTGTGGGTGATACCCAGAAGTGAGGCTAATGTTGATGTTGAGTTGTTGGAAGAATGCTGACCATACTCTGGATGTGAATTGGGGCCCTCGGTCCGACACGATGTCCTCTGGCAGACCATAGAAGCGGAACACCAGGTTGCACATGAGTTCGGCAGTTTCAATGCTGTAGGCAGTTTGGGAGTGGAATCAACCGGCAAGCCTTGGAGAAGCGATCTATGACAGTGAGTATTGTGGTATTCCCATTGGACTTGGGGAGATCGGTAATGAAGTCTATGGCGAGATGGGACCATGGTCGGTGGGGAACTGGTAGTGGTTGCAGTAGGCCCGATGGTAGTTGTCTGAGATGTTTATTTGTGTTACAGATGGTGCAGTCGTTAATGAACTTTATTGCGCTCTGCCCGCAAGGTTGGCCACCAGAAGCTGTTCTGAAGCAGGTGAACCGTGACGCGATTCCCGGATGACCGGAGCTGAGTGCGGAGTGAACTTGCTTTAGCACTTTCTGACAGAGGTCCTGAGGTACAAACGTTTTGTTAGAGGGCATTCGGGCGGAGGGGTCCTTTGTGAGTTGGCTTGGGTGAGCTCTGTCATGATGTCCCACTGAATCGGGCCACGATTAACGATTCAGGAAGCAGGGTTTCCTTGGGTTCAGTGGGCGCTATACCGTCGTGTTGGCGTGATAATGCGCCTGCCTTGGTGTTCTTGGAACCGACGATAGGTAACAGTGAAGTCAAATCGTGTGAAGAAGAGTGCCCACCTCGCTTGTCTGGGGTTCAGTCTCTTGGCAGACCTCAAGTATTCCAGGTTCTTGTGGTCCGTTAGAATCACGAAGGGATGTTTAGCTCCTCCAGCCAATGACGCCACTCCTCCATAGCTGCTTTCATGGCCAACAGTTCCCGGTTTCCGACGCCGTAGTTCTGCTCGGCTGGACTAAGTTTGCGGGAATAATAGGCGCACGGATAGAGCTTGAGTGGGGATCCGTGCCGCTGTGAAAGAATAGCTCCAATGCCCGTATTAGATGCGTCTACCTCAACTGTAAACGGGAGTTCAGGATTAGGGTGGTGGAGGATGGGAGCCGATGTGAAACGTGCCTTGAGTTCTGCGAAAGCCTCCTGTGCTGTAGTTGACCAGGTGAGGTGTGATGAGTTTCTTTTAGTCATAGAGGTTAAGGGAGCTGCCACGAGCTGAAATTCCTGATGAAGCGTCGGTAAAAGTTAGCAAATCCCAAGAAGCGCTGTAACTCCTTTAAGGTTACTGGCAGGGGCCAGTCTAGAACGGCCTTGACCTTCTTCTCGTCCATGGCGACTCCTCTCCTGGCTGATGATGTAGCCCAAAAGGATGTGGAAGTCTGGTGAAATTCGCACTTCTCTGCTTTGGCGTATAGCTGGTGATCTATGAGTCGTTGCAATACTGTTCTCACATGTTGCACATGTTCTTCATAGGTGTGGGAATAGATGAGAATGTCATCAATGTACACAATTACCCAGCGATTCAGCATGTCCCGAAAGACGTCATTGATAAATGATTGAAACACGGAGGGACTATTAGACAGCCCGAAAGGCATAACCAGATACTCATAGTGCCCAGTGCTGGTAGAAAAGGCTGTCATCCATTCATCACCGTCCCGGATGCGAATGAGGTTGTAGGCGCTATGGAGGTCCAGTTTGGAGAAGTACTTGGCTTGGCGGAGTTGTTCTAGGGCAGCTGGAACCAGCGGTAACGGATATCGAAACTTGACAGTGATGTCGTTGAGACCCGGTAGTCAATACAGGGGCGTAAACCACCGTCTTTCTTTTTAACAAAGAAGAAGCCCGCGGCTGCAGGTGATGTCGATGCTCTAATGAACCCCTTCGATAGTTCTTCCTCGATGTAGTTCTTCATGGCTTCTGATTCGGGTTGAGATAGGGGAAAGATTCGGCCCTTGGGTGGCTTTGTACCTGGTAGCAGCTCGATGGCACAGTCGCTGATCGGTGAGGGGTAGTTCCATCGCCTTGGTCTTGCTGAAAGCTTCGATGAGGTCAGAGTATTCAATGGGTAGAGTGGGGAAAAGAGCTGGCTCGTCCTTTACCGTAACGGCCTGAATGGAGAGTGAAGAGCTGCCCGTTAAGCAGTTGGAGTGGCATGACGGGTCCCATTTGATGATACGACCCTCCTCCATGAGATGAGCGGGTTATGTTGCCGTAGCCAGGAAGCCCAAGGATTACCGGGTTATGGGGTGATGTGATGACGAGAAGCGAATTACCTCCGTGTGGCGGGTCCCGGTCTGGAGTCGGAGGTCCACGGTGGTGTGCAGGACCCTCCCATCGCCGAGAGGTCGCCCATCTAGCGCCTCCACTGCCAATTGAGAGTCACAGGTGATTAATGGAATTTGTTGTTGTTGGGCAAATTCATGAGACATAAAGTTGCCGGCTGCTCCGGAGTCTAATAGTGCTGATGTGGTTATATGATTGTCCTCTAGAGATAATACAATCGGCACTTTGATACAAGAACTGGAGTGGTGTGCTTGGATGCACGGACTCACCGAAGAGGGATTACGAGGAGGTGGTCTAGTGGGGCAGAACGCCCTTAGATGGCCAGGTTGACCACAATAGAGGCAGAGATGTTGACGTATGCGGCGTTCTCACGTTCCTCCGAGTCAGGTGAGTATATCCGAGCTGCATGGGTTCGGTTGGAGGCAGAGTCACGGGACATTGTGTGCTGGTGGGTCCCGTTCTGAGTGGGCGCCGTGATCGAATCAGATTGTCAAGCTGTATGGTGAGTTCGATGAATTGATTCAGCGATCTCCCTCATCTCGGCAGGCCAGTTCAGACTGTAATTCCAAGCTGAGTCCCTTGCGAAAGAGCAGTTTAAGCGTGCTCTCAACCCAGTCGGTTTGAGCTGCCAGAGTGCGAAATGTCAAGGCATATTCTGCTGCAGTATTTCCGCCCTGGTTCAATGCGAGTAGTCGGTCACCAGCTCTCATGCCTCCCTCCGGGTGTTCAAATACCTCCCGGAAGCGTTGTAGAAAGGCACCGAACGAGGGAAAAGCCGTGCCATCCTCTCTCCAAACCGCTGTTACCCACTCTAACGCTTCTGCCAGTGAGGAGAGAACATACCAGGGAAATCTTGCTAGTGTCAGTGACATACATCGCTGGTTGTTGATCAATGAATAATGAACATTGCAGTAGAAATCCCTTACTCTTAGTGGGGTTACCGTCAATTTATCAGGGAGAGCCAGACGTGGGTTAACTGTGGGTGCCGGTGGTGGAGAGGTGCCCATACCTGCGTTCGGCTGAGGAGGGGCTGAGTTCGGAAGCGACATCTGTAACCTCTGTAGCGTCCGGACGAGTTCCTCCGTTACCGTCAGAGTTAGATGGGTTAGCTGCTGTTGATGAACGGCGAGCTGGTTTGCTTGAGTGGAGATCTCCGTGGACATTTGGACCAGAGCTGCTGGATCGCGAAGTGGCGAAGTCTTCTGTAATGAAGCACCCTGAGAGTGAGGATCCATTTGCAGTTTTATTACAATCTTGGTCGCATTTAACAGGGTCAGTCGCCAGCAAACACAACAGCAGGGATAAGGCAAATCGTAATCCAGGTACAGGCATGAGGTCAGGGCAGGCAGCAAGCTTACAAAAATCAGTCCAGTAGAGAATATGGTCCAGGGCAGGCAGCAAGAATCAAAACGGGAAAACAGTCCAGAGTATAACCACGATATGACAGACACGGGAGAAAACGCTCAGAATTGATCACCAGGGAATACAAGACTTCGCAAGGAGAGAAAGGGAGAGAGAGCCTAAATAGTCTATTAATGGGAGACAGGTGCAACGGTGATTGGAACCAGGTATGTGGGAGTTGTAGTCCAGGGCTTAATATTCAGGAGAGGGTTCCCTCTGGTGGTGAGCAGGAGGAACCGCGGGAGTCTCGTTTGTTACACTAATAATGACATTATCTTGTTTTTCAGCATAAAGTACTCTGTTGCCACTTCGTGTGGACACCAGGTGGGACCACACACACACAATAAAAGTCTCTCTCCTTCACTTCATCCCTCTCCCCATTCTCCCTAAATCCTCTAGGTTATATCAGCTGTGTTGGTGAACCCCTCCCGCATGTGAACTACAGTGGGGCAAAAAAGTATTTAGTCAGCCACCAATTGTGCAATTTCTCCAACTTAAAAAGATGAGAGAGGCCTGTAATTTTCATCATAGGTACACTTCAACTATGACAGACGAAATGAAAAAAAGAAATCCAGAAAATCACATTGTAGGATTTTTAATATATTTATTTGCAAATTATGGTGGAAAATAAGTATTTGGTCAATAACAAAAGTTTATCTCAATACTTTGTTATATACCCTGTTGGCAATGACAGAGGTCAAACGTTTTCTGTAAGTCTTCACAAGGTTTTCACACACTGTTGCTGGTATTTTGGCCCATTCCTCCATGCAGATCTCCTCTAGAGCAGTGATGTTTTGGGGCTGTCGCTGGGCAACACGGACTTTCAACTCCCTCCAAAGATTTTCTATGGGGTTGAGATCTGGAGACTGGCTAGGCCACTCCAGGACCTTGAAATGCTTCTACGAAGCCACTCCTTCAAGTTGCCCGGGCGGTGTGTTTGGGATCATTGTCATGCTGAAAGACCCAGCCACGCTTTCATCTTCAATGCCCTTGCTGATGGAAGGAGGTTTTCACTTAAAATCTCATGATACATGGCCCCATTCATTCTTTCCTTTACACGGATCAGTCAGCCCTGGTCCCTTTGCAGAAAAACAGCCCCAAAGCATGATGTTTCCACCCCCATGCTTCACAGTAGGTATGGTGTTCTTTGGATGCAACTCAGCATTCTTTGTCCTCCAAACACGACGAGTTGAGTTTTTACCAAAAAGTTCTATTTTGGTTTCATCTGACCATATGACATTCTCCCAATCCTCATCTGGATCATCCAAATGCTCTCTAGCAAACTTCAGACGGGCCTGAACATGTACTGGCTTAAGCAGGGGGACACGCCTGGCACTGCAGGATTTGAGTCCCTGGCGGCGTAGTGTGTTACTGATGGTAGGCTTTGTTACTTTGGTCCCAGCTCTCTGCAGGTCATTCACTAGGTCCCCGTGTGGTTCTGGGATTTTTGCTCACCGTTCTTGTGATCATTTTGACCCCACGGGTGAGATCTTGCGTGGAGCCCCAGATCGAGGAAGATTATCAGTGGTCTTGTATGTCTTCCATTTCCTAATAATTGCTCCCACAGTTGATTTCTTCAAACCAAGCTGCTTACCTATTGCAGATTCAGTCTTCCCAACCTGGTGCAGGTCTACAATTTTGTTTCTGGTGTCCTTTGACAGCTCTTTGGTCTTGGCCATAGTGGAGTTTGGAGTGTGACTGTTTGAGGTTGTGGACAGGTGTCTTTTATACTGATAACAAGTTCAAACAGGTGCCATTAATACAGGTAACGAGTGGAGGACAGAGGAGCCTCTTAAAGAAGATGTTACAGGTCTGTGAGAGCCAGAAATCTTGCTTGTTTGTATGTGACCAAATACTTATTTTCCACCATAATTTGCAAATAAATTCATTAAAAATCCTACAATGTGATTTTCTGGATTTTTTTTCCTCATTTTGTCTGTCATAGTTGAAGTGTACCTATGATGAAAATTACAGGCCTCTCATCTTTTTAAGTGAGAGAACTTGCACAATTGGTGGCTGACTAAATACTTTTTGGCCCCACTGTAGCTGACACAGAGGGCACAGCATGATCCTAGGTGAGAGGTCAGGTCAACAGGAAGTATTATTAAAGAGATGCTTTACATTGAAATACAGATAGAGATGTAGTAGTCCCAGAGTTAATGATCCCAGGTCAGTTTATATTATACAGGGAGTATTATTAAAGAGATGCTTTACATTGAAATACAGATAGAGATGTAGTAGTCCCAGAGTTAATGATCCCAGGTCAGTTTATATTATACAGGGAGTATTATTAAAGAGATGCTTTACATTGAAATACAGATAGAGATGTAGTAGTCCCAGAGTTAATGATCCCAGGTCAGTTTTGCATTTCACCTCCTAATGATTATGATGACTGACCGTGTTACAATAATAAAACAAGGCTTCATCATGCTCTCTCTCTATCAATCTGTCTCTCATCTGCAGGTATGTTTTGATGTGAGAGAGGAAGCCAGTCATCGCCACCTCACCCGCTCTTAAGATGGCCAACTGGAAGCCCAAGGCTGGTTAGGAGACACCACTAGAGGTCGACCGATTAAATCGGCATGGCCGATTAATTAGGGCCGATTTCAAGTTTTCATAACAATTCTTTTTGGACACCGATTATGGCCGATTACATTGGACTCCACGAGGAGACTGCGTGGCAGGCTGACCACCTGTTACGCGAGTGCAGCAAGGAGCCAAGGTAAGTTGCTAGCTAGCATTAAACGTATAAAAAACAATCAATCTTAACATGTACCTAACCATAAACATCAATGCCTTCATTAAAATCAATACACAAGCATATGTTTTTTTAAACCTGCATATTTAGTTAAAAGAAATTCATGTTAGCAGGCAATATTAACTAGGGAAATTGTGTCACTTCTCTTGCGTTCTGTGCCAGCAGAGTCAGGGTATATGCAGCAGTCTGGGTCTCCTGGCTCGTTCAGTGCCAGCAGAGTCAGGGTATATGCAGCAGTCTGGGTCTCCTGGCTCGTTCAGTGCCAGCAGAGTCAGGGTAGATGCAGCAGTTTGGGTCGCCTGGCTCGTTGCCAACTGTGTGAAGACCATTTCTTCCTAACAAAGACTAATTAATTTGCTAGAATTTTACATAATTATGACATAACATTGAAGGTTGTGCAATGTAACAGCAATATTTAGACTTAGGGATGCCACCCATTCGATAAAATACAGAACGGTTCCGTATTTCACTGAAATAATAAACGTTTTGTTTTCGAAATGATAGTTTCCAGATTTGACCATATTAATGACCCAAGGCTCGTATTTCCTTTGTTTATTATATTCTAATTAAGTCTATGATTTGATATTTGATAGAGCAGTCTGACTGAGCGGTGGTAGGCAGCAGCAGGCTCGTAAGCATTCATTCAAACAGCACTTTCCTGCGTTTGCCAGCAGCTCTTAGCAATGCTTGAAGCACAGCGCTGTTTATGACTTCAAGCCTATCAACTCCCGAGATTAGGCTGGAAATACTATAGTGCCTATAAGAACATCCAATAGTCAAAAGGTATATGAAATACAAATGGCATAGAGAGAAATAGTCCTATTATTCCTATAATAACTACAACCTAAAACTTCTTAACTGGGAATATTGAAGACTCATGTTAAAAGGAACCACCAGCTTTCATATGTTCTCATGTTCTGAGCAAGGAACTTAAACGTTAGCTTTTTACATGGCACATTATTCTCCAACACTGTGTTTTTGCATTATTTAAACCTAATTGAACATGTTTCATTATTTATTTGAGACTAAATAGATTTTTATTTATGTAATATATTAAGTTAAAATAAGTGTTCATTCAGTATTGTTGTAATTGTCATTATTACAAATATATATACATACATATATATATAAAAATCGGCATTTGCTTTTTTTGGTCCTCCTATAAATCGTTATCGGCGTTGAAAAATCGGTCGACCTCTACTAGAGACACTAATTGTGATGAACTGAGAGAATATTAGGGTAGCACTGTAATTCATGAATCATATGCTGTCTGCCTCTGTTCTTACCTCTTTCCCTTTCTGTCTTCTACACCTCTCTCCACCTCGTCTTTCTTCCTCGTTTTATAATGCACACCATATGTGCATTGAAGTACAGATTGAACTTGTATTCATAATATTACAATTATCATAATTATAACACCTGGACAATGACCTTTCAATCAAGTGTTCCACATTCTCCACTGGTTGAAATTAAGTATCTCATTGAAATACTATCCTGTGTCCTCAGATTAATGCAAATGAAGGGAGATAGATATGCAGTTTTTTTTCTGTATATATGAATTACAAATCAGCCTTTACTTAAATCATGTTTGTAGTCTATTGCATAGTTACAATGTGTAATCATTGATGTCCCAGGAGCAGGAGCGGTAAACACTGTTGAAGTGTATAATTGTAATACATGCAGACACAGCATCATTCACAGAATGGAGTTTGATACACCTGGTATTGGATATGACTGAAAAACAATGTCTCAGAGATTCATACCTGAACTACACCTTTATTTGCCAAGGAAGAGTACATGATCAGTGAATATATTCAATGTGCAGGCTACAATGTGGGGATCTCATGCGTGGTAATAACTACAGTACATGTATATAGGACTTGCATCTATAAGATGAACATTTGAGAACATTTCAGAGAGACAACTCAAAAGACGAAATCCATTAACGCCAAGATAATGGAATTCATTGCCCTTGACAATCAACCGTTCTCTGTCGTGGGTGACGTTGGTTTTCGCCGACTGGTCGAGCACCGCTACACACTACCGTTACCTAGTGCGCTATGGTTCAGATGTTGCCCTACTATGGAACGCCGTTTGGGTCTTGGCTATGGAACGCCGTTTGGGTCTTTGCGTGTCAAAAAAGATACACGTCAAATAACACATGTTAAATAAGCTTTTAATTTGACACGTCAAATAATACTGTTCTATCTTAGAATGTTGTGTGTTCTAAATTTACACGTGCAAGCCAAGCGCCACCACTACTATCAGAAGCACTGTCAAAGCTGTACAGAAAAGTCTGCAAACAAGCAGCAGAACACAAGCAGACAAGCAGAACACCGGCCACAAACTGTGTTTACAATACCGCATGGTAATAAAACATCATTTGTTAGACCGCAACTTCTGGGGTAGCTAGCTAGCTTTAGCTTGGTACCTAGATAGCACCAACACAACCAGCCTGAAAACAATGACCTGTAGAAACTGCGATCATTTTCACTTTTCTTAGCAATGATTTAGGAATCCTTGTAAGTAAGTATTAGCAAGGTTGCCACTTGTTCGCCTATTGAAATTATACTTCAGTTCATGAAAATAAATAGCTAGCCAGCTACTTAAAACTTGTTAGGGCTAGAGGGCAGTATCCTGAATTTCCGCCTGTCTGACGTGCCCAAAGTAAGAAGCTAGGATATGCATATTGGTAGCATTGGATAGAAAACACTCTGAAGTTTCTAAAACTGTTAAAATAACGTCTGTGAGTATAACCAGAGGAAAATCCATCCGGAATTTATTTTGGAGGTCACAGGCCTTTCCAATGCAAGTCAATTGGCTATATATAAAAAATCCTCCCACATTGCAGTACCTATGGCTTCCACTAGATATCAACAGTCTTTATACAAGGTTTCAGGCTTGTTTCTTGAAAAACAAACAAGTCATTGCAGTTTTTCCAAGGAGAGCTTCATTAGAAAAGTAGTCTTTTGGCGTGAGTGAGGGCGCGCTCTTCGTTCTTTTCCTTTCCTATTGAACATAGTTCTTTCCATGTACAATATTATCGTTTATTTAAATATTAGGGTACCTGAGGATTGAATAGAAACGTTGTTTGACATGTTTGGACGAGGTTTACCGGTAACCAGTCCGGTCTGTGGTAGGTCTACTAAACCACTACCAGTCAGATCTGTGGTAGGTCCACTAAACCACTACCAGTCCGGTCTGTGGTAGGTCCACTAAACCACTACCAGTCCGGTCTGTGGTAGGTCTACTATCGATCTGACTGGGTAGTGGTTTAATAGACCTACCACTGATCTGACTGGTAGTGGTTTAGTAGACCTACCACAGATCTGACTGGTAGTGGTTTAGTAGACCTACCACAGATCTGACTGGTAGTGGTTTAGTGGACCTACCACAGACCGGACTGGTAGTGGTTTAGTGGACCTACCACAGATCTGACTGGTAGTGGTTTAGTGGACCTACCACAGATCTGACTGGTAGTGGTTTAGTGGACCTACCACAGATCTGACTGGTAGTGGTTTAGTAGACCTACCACAGATCTGACTGGGTAGTGGTTTAGTAGACCTACCACAGATCTGACTGGGTAGTGGTTTAGTGGACCTACCACAGACCGGACTGGTAGTGGTTTAGTGGACCTACCACAGACCGGACTGGTAGTGGTTTAGTGGACCTACCACAGATCTGACTGGTAGTGGTTTAGTAGACCTACCACAGATCTGACTGGTAGTGGTTTAGTAGACCTACCACAGATCTGACTGGTAGTGGTTTAGTGGACCTACCACAGATCTGACTGGTAGTGGTTTAGTGGACCTACCACAGATCTGACTGGTAGTGGTTTAGTAGACCTACCACAGATCTGACTGGTAGTGGTTTAGTGGACCTACCACAGATCTGACTGGTAGTGGTTTAGTAGACCTACCACAGATCTGACTGGTAGTGGTTTAGTGGACCTACCACAGATCTGACTGGTAGTGGTTTAGTAGACCTACCACAGACCGGACTGGTTACCGGTAAACCTCGTCCAAACATGTCAAACAACGTTTCTATTCAATCCTCAGGTACCCTAATATTTAAATAAACGATAATATTGTACATGGAAAGAACTATGTTCAATAGGAAAGGAAAAGAACGAAGAGCGCGCCCTCACTCACGCCAAAAGACTACTTTTCTAATGAAGCTCTCCTTGGAAAAACTGCAATGACTTGTTTGTTTTTCAAGAAACAAGCCTGAAACCTTGTATAAAGACTGTTGATATCTAGTGGAAGCCATAGGTACTGCAATGTGGGAGGATTTTTTATATATAGCCAATTGACTTGCATTGGAAAGGCCTGTGACCTCCAAAATAAATTCCGGATGGATTTTCCTCTGGTTATACTCACAGACGTTATTTTAACAGTTTTAGAAACTTCAGAGTGTTTTCTATCCAATGCTACCAATATGCATATCCTAGCTTCTTACTTTGGGCACGTCAGACAGGCGGAAATTCAGGATACTGCCCCCTAGCCCTAACAAGTTTTAAGTAGCTGGCTAGCTATTTATTTTCATGAACTGAAGTATAATTTCAATAGGCGAACAAGTGGCAACCTTGCTAATACTTACTCACAAGGATTCCTAAATCAACTACCACAGATCGGACAGGTAGTGGTTTAGTGCACATTATCTTCCGGCGCCGACAGAGATGGCAGCCTCGCTTCACGTTCTCAGGAAACCATGCAGTATTTTGTTTTTTTATGTATTACTTCTTACATTGTTACCCCGGAAAATATTAAGTTTTATTACATACAACCGGGAGGAACTATTGGATATAAGAGCAACGCCAACTTACCAACATTACGACCAGGAATACGACTTTCCCAAAGAGGATTCTCCTTTCGTTAACCCAAACACAACAACAGACTGGATAGCACGTGGCTACTTCAAAACAACGGCGGCGCCGGAGAAGAGGGAAACGCGCCGGTCTTTTGGTCAAGCTACGCCGACGGGCGCATCGTGCACCTCTCCCGAGTATTTTAATCGCCAATGTACAGTCTCTTGACAACAAAGTAGACGAAATCCGATCGAGGGTTGCCTTTCAGAGAGACATTCGAGACTGCAACGCTTCTTTGCTTCACGGAAACATGGCTCACTCAGGACACGTTATCAGAGTCGGTACAGCCACCTGGTTTCTCCACGATCGCTACCGACAGAAACAAACATCTCTCTGGTAAGAAGAAGGGCGGGGTGTGTGTCTTATGATTAACGAGACGTGGTGTGATCATAACAACATACAGGAACTCAAGTCCTTTTGTTCACCTGACATAGAATTCCTTACAATCAAATGCAGACCGCATTATCTACCAAGAGAATTCTCTTCGATTATAATCACAGCCGTGTACATCCCCTCAAGCTAATACATCGACGGCACTGAAAGAAATTCATCGGACTCTATGTAAACTGGAAACCACATATCCTGAGGCTGCATTTATTGTGGCTGGGGATTTTAATAAGGCTAATTTAAGAACAAGGCTCGAAATTTTACCAGCATATCGAATGTGCCACCCGGCTGGTAAAATCCTGGACCACTGTTATTCCAACTTCCGTGATGCATACAAGGCTATTCTCCGCCCTCCTTTCGGCAAGTCTGACCATGACTCCATTTTGTTGCTCCCAGCCTACAAACAGAAACTAAAACAGGAAACGCCCGTTCTCAGGTCTGTTCAACGCTGGTCCGACCAATCTGATTCCATGCTTCAAGATTGCTTCGAGCACGTGGACTGGGATATGTTCCGGATAGCATCTGACAACAACATTGATGTATACGCTGATTCGTGAGCGAGTTTATTAGCAAATGCATTGGTGATGTTGTACCCATAGCAAATATCAAAACCTTCCCCAACCAGAAACCATGGATTGATGGCAGCATTCGCGCAAAACTGAAAGCGCGAACCACTGCTTTTAACCAGGTAAAGGCTACCGGAAACATGACTGAATACAAACAGTGCAGCTACTCCCTCCGCAAGGCAATCAAACAAGCTAAGCGCCAATATAGAGACAAAGTAGAGTCACAATTCAATGGCTCAGACACAAGAGGAATGTGGCAGGGTCTACAGTCAATCACGGACTACAAAAAGAAAACCAGCCCGTCGCGGACCATGACGCCCTGCTCCCAGACAAACTAAACAACTTCTTTGCTCGCTTTGAGGACAATACAGTGCCACCGACACGGCCCGCTACCAAAACCTGCGGGCTCACCTTCACCGCAGCCAATGTGAGAAAAACATTTAAATGTGTTAACCCTCGCAAGGCTGCCGCCCAGATGGCATCCCTGGCCGTGTCCTCAGAGCATGCGCAGACCAGCTGGCTGGTGTGTTTACGGACATATTCAATCAGTCCCTATCCCAGTCTGCTGTTCCCACATGCTTCAAGAGGGCCACCATTGTTCCTGTTCCCAAGAAAGCTAAGGTGACTGAGCTAAATGACTATCGCCCGTAGCACTCACTTCCGCCATCATGAAGTGCTTTGAGAGATTAGTCAAGGATCATATCACCTCCATCCTGCCAGACACCCTGGACCCACTCCAATTTGCTTACCGTCCCAATAGGTCCACAGACGACGCAATCGCAATCACACTGCATACTGCCCTAACCCATCTGGACAAGAGGAATACTTATGTAAGAATGCTGTTCATCGACTACAGCTCAGCATTTAACACCATAGTTCCTCCAAGCTCGTCATTAAGCTCGAGACCCTGGGTCTCGACCCAGCCCTGTGCAACTGGGTCCTGGACTTCCTGACGGGCCGGTCCCAGGTGGTGAGGGTAGGAAACAACATCTCCACCCCGCTGATCCTCAACACTGGGGCCCCACAAGGGTGCGTTCTCAGCCCTCTCCTGTACTCCCTGTTTACCCATGACTGCGTGAGCCAAGCACGCATCCAACTCAATCATCAAGTTTGCTGACGACACTACAGTGGTAGGCTTGATTACCAACAACGACGAGACGGCCTACAGAGAGGAGGTGAGGGCCCTCGGAGTGTGGTGTCAGGAAAATAACCTCTCACTCAATGTCAACAAAACAAAGGAGATGATCGTGGGACTTCAGGAAACAGGAGAGGGAGCACCCCTATCCACATCGAGGGGACAGTAGTGGAGAAGGTGGAAAGTTTTAAGTTCCTCGGCGCATACATCACGGACAAACTGAATTGGTCCACCCACACAGACAGCGTGGTAAAGAAGGCGCAACAGCGCCTCTTCAACCTCAGGAGGCTGAAGAAATTTGGCTTGTCACCAAAATCACTCACAAACTTTTACAGATGCACAATCGAGAGCATCCTGTCGGGCTGTATCACCGCCTGGTACGGCAACTGCTCCGCCCACAACCGTAAGGCTCTCCAGAGGGTAGTGAGGACTGCACAACGCATCACCGGGTTAAACTACCTGCACTCCAGGACACCTACACCACCCGATGTCACAGAAAGGCCAAAAAGATCATCAAGGACAACAACCACCCGAGCCACTGCCTGTTCACCCCGCTATCATCCAGAAGGCGAGGTCAGTACAGGTGCATCAAAGCTGGGACCGAGAGACTGAAAAACAGCTTCTACCTCAAGGCCATCAGACTGTTAAACAGCCATCACTAACATTGAGTGGCTGCTGCCAACATACTGACTTAAATCTCTAGCCACTTTATACATAGGAATTGGATGTAACAAATGTATCACTAGCCACTTTAAACAATTTTGTATATAATGTTTACGTATCCGACATACTCATATCAAATGTATACACTGTACTCTAAACCATCTACTGTATCTTGCCTATGCCGCTCGGTCATCGACCCAAATCTCTAGCCACTTTAATAATTATAATTGGATGAAATAATGTATCACTAGCCACTTTAAACAATGCCATTTATATAATGTTTACATATCCTACATTACTCATCTCATATATATGTGTATATACTGTACTCCATACCATCTACTGCATCTTGCCTATGCCGGTCAGCCATCGCTCATCCATATATTTATATGTACATACTCGTATTCATTCCTTTACTCTTGTGTGTATAAGGTAGTTGTTGTGAATTTGTTAGATTACTTGTTAGATACTACTGCATGGTCGGAACTAGAAGCACAAGCATTTCGCTACACTCGCATTAACATCTGCTAACCATGTGTATGTGACAAATAAAATTTGATTTGATTTGATTTGATTTGATTTAGTGGACATTAAAGGGTTTTGACCCTTTAATGTTTACGTTACTGTATTTATACTTGGGATATGGCTTTGCAACAGGAAACGTTAGAAAATCACTGGAGGATGTGGTGGAAGCACCTTTGGCAGGCATTACAGCTGTGATTCATTTAGAATACAATTCTACCAACTTCATGAAACTCAGAGCAACATGTACAGTGTACAAAATATTAAGGACAGGGACCAGAAGGACAGGGAAGGACAGGAATCAGGAAGACAGGGACCAAAAGGACAGGGAAGGACAGGACAGGGACCAGAAGGACAGGGACCAGAAGGACAGGGACCAGAAGGACAGGGAAGGACAGGACAGGGACCAGAAGGACAGGGACCAGAAGGACAGGGACCAGAAGGACAGGGAAGGACCGGGACCAGAAGGACAGGGACCAGAAGGACAGGGACCAGAAGGACAGGGAAGGACCGGGACCAGAAGGACAGGGACCAGAAGGACAGGGACCAGAAGGACAGGGACCAGAACACCAGGGAAAGACAGGGGCCAGAAGGACAGGGAGGGAGGAATGAATGCGGTCCGATTCTCTACCCTTCTCCCGAAGTGTGCACTCATACACTACCCCTCATGGATTTACCTCCCTCAGTTACATGATCTGATTTAGCGGATGTCTCTTCAGTCACTTGTCAATGTTTTGAACTGACGTAAAGACAGGACACTTGACTTGTAACTGACCTTAACTAGAAACAATAATGTTCACGCTCTCCTACCTCACGTAGGATATTTTTGTTTTGATCTCATGAGAAGCTCCATTTAGCCATTGGCGCTGCTATTCTGTGATACGGTCTCTTGCGGTCAATAAATGTGAAAAACGAATGCTAATAGTTGAATATTAGGGGTGTAGTAATACTGCATTTCTTGAAAGTAAAACAAATCTCCCCTTTTCAAGGTAACCACTGTTATTTACCCTCTTGGCGGTTATGATGGGGAGACAAATCATATCAGTAAATTGTTTAACCTCTAGCCAAGGCTTTACAGTATATGGTTAATTATGGCTGGCACTGGTTGCAATCTGCCACAATATCAATGCTGCCGGCTAAGGTATACAAGGGGATAGTTGGCCTGGTTGGACAAGGCTGGACCAAATGGAAGTTAAAGAGAAATGGGCAGACCATTATGTGACTCAAATGGCTGACTAAAACTAGACAAACATTGTCCTAAACTAAAGGATGAAATTACTCAAAATGTAAAAAGTTATTTTAAGATTAAAACTAGTAAAACTAAAATAGCTGCAAAAATGAACACTGCCCTGTAACCTGTACCACTAGTACCAGGTGTAAACAGCATGTCTCTATGTAATCACTACCCTGTCAGTCTGGTAACTGGTTAAACAGCATATCTCTATGTAATCACTACCCTGTCAGTCTGATAACTGGTTAAACAGCATGTCTCTATGTAATCACTACCCTGTCAGTCTGGTAACTGGTTAAACAGCATGTCTCTATGTAATCACTACCCTGTCAGTCTGGTAACTGGTTAAACAGCATATCTCTATGTAATCACTACCCTGTCAGTCTGGTAACTGGTTAAACAGCATATCTCTATGTAATCACTACCCTGTCAGTCTGGTAACTGGTTAAACAGCATGTCTCTATGTAATCACTACCCTGTCAGTCTGGTAACTGGTTAAACAGCATATCTCTATGTAATCACTACCCTGTCAGTCTGGTAACTGGTTAAACAGCATATCTCTATGTAATCACTACCCTGTCAGTCTGGTAACTGGTTAAACAGCATATCTCTATGTAATCACTACCCTGTCAGTCTGGTAACTGGTTAAACAGCATGTCTCTATGTAATCACTACCCTGTCAGTCTGATAACTGGTTAAACAGCATATCTCTATGTAATCACTACCCTGTCAGTCTGATAACTGGTTAAACAGCATGTCTCTATGTAATCACTACCCTGTCAGTCTGATAACTGGTTAAACAGCATATCTCTATGTAATCACTACCCTGTCAGTCTGATAACTGGTTAAACAGCATATCTCTATGTAATCACTACCCTGTCAGTCTGGTAACTGGTTAAACAGCATATCTCTATGTAATCACTACCCTGTCAGTCTGGTAACTGGTTAAACAGCATGTCTCTATGTAATCACTACCCTGTCAGTCTGGTAACTGGTTAAACAGCATATCTCTATGTAATCACTACCCTGTCAGTCTGATAACTGGTTAAACAGCATGTCTCTATGTAATCACTACCCTGTCAGTCTGGTAACTGGTTAAACAGCATATCTCTATGTAATCACTACCCTGTCAGTCTGATAACTGGTTAAACAGCATGTCTCTATGTAATCACTACCCTGTCAGTCTGATAACTGGTTAAACAGCATATCTCTATGTAATCACTACCCTGTCAGTCTGGTAACTGGTTAAACAGCATGTCTCTATGTAATCACTACCCTGTCAGTCTGATAACTGGTTAAACAGCATATCTCTATGTAATCACTACCCTGTCAGTCTGGTAACTGGTTAAACAGCATGTCTCTATGTAATCACTACCCTGTCAGTCTGATAACTGGTTAAACAGCATATCTCTATGTAATCACTACCCTGTCAGTCTGATAACTGGTTAAACAGCATATCTCTATGTAATCACTACCCTGTCAGTCTGGTAACTGGTTAAACAGCATATCTCTATGTAATCACTACCCTGTCAGTCTGGTAACTGGTTAAACAGCATATCTCTATGTAATCACTACCCTGTCAGTCTGGTAACTGGTTAAACAGCATGTCTCTATGTAATCACTACCCTGTCAGTCTGATAACTGGTTAAACAGCATGTCTCTATGTAATCACTACCCTGTCAGTCTGGTAACTGGTTAAACAGCATGTCTCTATGTAATCACTACCCTGTCAGTCTGGTAACTGGTTAAACAGCATGTCTCTATGTAATCACTACCCTGTCAGTCTGATAACTGGTTAAACAGCATGTCTCTATGTAATCACTACCCTGTCAGTCTGGTAACTGGTTAAACAGCATATCTCTATGTAATCACTACCCTGTCAGTCTGGTAACTGGTTAAACAGCATGTCTCTATGTAATCACTACCCTGTCAGTCTGGTAACTGGTTAAACAGCATGTCTCTATGTAATCACTACCCTGTCAGTCTGATAACTGGTTAAACAGCATATCTCTATGTAATCACTACCCTGTCAGTCTGGTAACTGGTTAAACAGCATGTCTCTATGTAATCACTACCCTGTCAGTCTGATAACTGGTTAAACAGCATGTCTCTATGTAATCACTACCCTGTCAGTCTGATAACTGGTTAAACAGCATATCTCTATGTAATCACTACCCTGTCAGTCTGGTAACTGGTTAAACAGCATATCTCTATGTAATCACTACCCTGTCAGTCTGATAACTGGTTAAACAGCATATCTCTATGTAATCACTACCCTGTCAGTCTGGTAACTGGTTAAACAGCATATCTCTATGTAATCACTACCCTGTCAGTCTGGTAACTGGTTAAACAGCATGTCTCTATGTAATCACTACCCTGTCAGTCTGATAACTGGTTAAACAGCATGTCTCTATGTAATCACTACCCTGTCAGTCTGATAACTGGTTAAACAGCATATCTCTATGTAATCACTACCCTGTCAGTCTGATAACTGGTTAAACAGCATGTCTCTATGTAATCACTACCCTGTCAGTCTGGTAACTGGTTAAACAGCATATCTCTATGTAATCACTACCCTGTCAGTCTGGTAACTGGTTAAACAGCATATCTCTATGTAATCACTACCCTGTCAGTCTGGTAACTGGTTAAACAGCATGTCTCTATGTAATCACTACCCTGTCAGTCTGATAACTGGTTAAACAGCATATCTCTATGTAATCACTACCCTGTCAGTCTGGTAACTGGTTAAACAGCATATCTCTATGTAATCACTACCCTGTCAGTCTGATAACTGGTTAAACAGCATATCTCTATGTAATCACTACCCTGTCAGTCTGGTAACTGGTTAAACAGCATATCTCTATGTAATCACTACCCTGTCAGTCTGATAACTGGTTAAACAGCATATCTCTATGTAATCACTACCCTGTCAGTCTGGTAACTGGTTAAACAGCATATCTCTATGTAATCACTACCCTGTCAGTCTGATAACTGGTTAAACAGCATATCTCTATGTAATCACTACCCTGTCAGTCTGGTAACTGGTTAAACAGCATATCTCTATGTAATCACTACCCTGTCAGTCTGGTTATCTACACCAGAGTCTGACATGACATTACAATACACAAATACCTCATGATCTAAAACACAAAAGGCCCAGACGAATTAACAGGACGAGTACTGCGAGCATGCTCTGACCAGCTGGCAAGTGTCTTCACTGACATTTTCAACCTCTCCCTGACCCAGTCTGTAATACCAACATGTTTCAAGCAGACCACCATAGTCCCTGTGCCCAAGAACGCCAAGGTAACCTGCCTAAATGACCATCGCCCCGTTGCATTCACATCTGTAGCCATGAAATGCTTTGAAAGGCTGTTCATGGCTCACATCAACAATGTCATCCCAGACATCCTGGACCCACTCCAATTCTCATACCGCCCCAACAGATGATGCAATCTCTATTGCACTCCACACTGCCCTTTTCCACCTGTACAAAAGGAACACCTATGTGAGAGTGCGTGCTCAGTCCCCTCCTGTACACCCACTTCACCCAAGACTGTGTGGCCGCGCATGACTCCAATACCATCCTTAAGTTTGCTGACGACAAGGCGGTTGTGGGCCTGATCACCGACGACGATGAGACAGCCTACAAGGAGGTCATTGACCTGGCAGTTTGGTGCCAGGACAACAACCTCTCCCTCAACATGGGTGAGACAAAGGAGCTTATCGTGGACTACAGGAAATCGAGGACCGAAAACACCCCCATTCACATTAACGGGGCTGTAGTGGAGCAGGTCTAGAGCTCCCTGTCATCCAGGACCTCCACACCAGGCGTGTAAGAGGAAAGCTCTAAGACTCCTGCCACCAGTCATACTGTTCTCTCTGCTACCACACGGTAAGTGGTATCGATGCACCAAGTCTGGAACCAACCCTGAACAGATTCTACCCCCAAGTCAAAGACCGCTAAATAGTTAATCAATAGCTTACCTCCACTATCTGCATTGACCCTTTCTGCCCTAACTCTTTAGACTCATCACATACGCTGCTGTTAATTATCTATCCTGTTGCCTAGTCACTTTATCCCTACCTATATGTACATATCTACCTCGACTACCTCATACCCCTGCACATCGACTCAGTACCGGTACCCCGTGTATATAGCCAAGTTATCATTACTCATTATTTTTCTATTATTTATCTCCGTACGTAAGCATTTCACCATTAGTATACACCTGTTGTTTACGAAGCACGTGACAAATACCATTTTATTTTAATTGATTTGACACACACACACACACACACACACACACACACACACACACACTAATACTGACACCGCTGTCTCACTTTCTACAACACTCAAACACACTGCCTTGCCTTCCTCTCTTTAAGAACTCCATTGGAGTTAGACTAGTGAACTACAGGACACTAAACTGGTTCTGGACTGGGGAACTGCAGGGCGCTAGACTGGGGAACTGCAGGGCGCTAGACTGGGTCTGGACTGGGGAACTGCAGGGCGCTAGACTGGGTCTGGACTGGGGAACTGCAGGGCGCTAGACTGGGTCTGGACTGGGTCAGTCTCTCTATGTGGTGAAAGAATAGTGTTAGTAGCTTAGGTTGATTCTAAAGACTAAAAACAAGGTTTCATCTCTTCTCCGTCTGATCCACTATTAGACTAAACAAGGTTTCATCTCTTCTCCGTCTCGTCTAACAGTACTAATATTGTGCGTAGTGTCAGAACCTTATGCTACAGTTTTAGAGGTCTGGAGTCTCCTGTCTGTGTCCTGACCAGGAAGAATCAACAAATGGAGCCTTCTGAGCTTGACGCAGCCTGGGGACCAGATTGAACAGATGATACAGGAATCGCTATCCATCAAACTGTCAAAGTCAAAGTCAAAGTCACCATTATTAGTCAGTTGTACAACCGAATGCCTTCAACCGAAATGTGTCTTCCGCATTTAACCCAACCCCTCTGAATCAGAGAGGTGCGGGGGGCTGCCTTTTTAATCGACATCCACGTCTTCGGCGCCCGGGGAACAGTGGGTTAACTGCCTTGTTCAGGGGCAGAACGACAGATTTTTACCTTGTCAGCTCGGGGATTTGAACTTGCAGCCCTCCGGTTACAAGTCCAACGCTCTAACCACTAGGCTACCTGCCGCCCAACAACACACACCACTGATCTATTTAGAACATGGTCCCATCTTAAAACACATAACACTCTCACAACAACTTTTGAATTCAATAATACATTTTAATATAGAATAATCAAAGCCGAGCTGGTCCAGGATGCAGCTGCTCTAACTGAACACCAGTTCTGCTTTTATACTGTTACCATAGGCAGCCTCTGACATGTGTTTTCACTCAACAGTGGAGCATGTGGTACGTGTGGTTTTTCAGCCCTGTGCTTTAGCTGAGACAACCTCTGACATATGTTTCTGCTTAAAAGGTGTGCTATGCATTCTGTTTAGAAATGAGAAAATGTAGCATAATGTCATTAAAATATCTCCAATACCGGATGCGGTTTCCCAACCAATACGATTCAAAGGCACCATTAGACCAGCGGGAGCGGCTCAACTCTAACATCACAACAGTGGAGAGAGGAGGACCACTCTAACGTTATTATAACAGTGGAGAGGAGGACCTCTCTAACGTTATTATAACAGTGGAGAGGAGGACCACTCTAACGTTATTATAACAGTGGAGAGGAGGACCACTCTAACGTTATTATAACAGTGGAGAGAGGAGGACCTCTCTAACGTTATTATAACAGTGGAGAGGAGGACCTCTCTAACGTTATTATAACAGTGGAGAGGAGGACCTCTCTAACGTTATTATAACAGTGGAGAGGAGGACCTCTCTAACGTTATTATAACAATGGAGAGGAGGACCACTCTAACGTTATTATAACAGTGGAGAGGAGGACCTCTCTAACGTTATTATAACAGTTGAGAGAGGAGGACCACTCTAACGTTATTATAACAGTGGAGAGGAGGACCTCTCTAACGTTATTATAACAGTGGAGAGAGGAGGACCACTCTAACGTTATTATAACAGTGGAGAGAGGAGGACCTCTCTAACGTTATTATAACAGTGGAGAGGAGGACCTCTCTAACGTTATTATAACAGTGGAGAGAGGAGGACCACTCTAACGTTATTATAACAGTGGAGAGGAGGACCTCTCTAACGTTATTATAACAGTGGAGAGGAGGACCACTCTAACGTTATTATAACAGTGGAGAGAGGAGGACCTCTCTAACGTTATTATAACAGTGGAGAGGAGGACCTCTCTAACGTTATTATAACAGTGGAGAGGAGGACCTCTCTAACGTTATTATAACAGTGGAGAGGAGGACCTCTCTAACGTTATTATAACAATGGAGAGGAGGACCACTCTAACGTTATTATAACAGTGGAGAGGAGGACCTCTCTAACGTTATTATAACAGTTGAGAGAGGAGGACCACTCTAACGTTATTATAACAGTGGAGAGGAGGACCTCTAACGTTATTATAACAGTGGAGAGAGGAGGACCACTCTAACGTTATTATAACAGTGGAGAGAGGAGGACCTCTCTAACGTTATTATAACAGTGGAGAGAGGAGGACCTCTCTAACGTTATTATAACAGTGGAGAGAGGAGGACCTCTCTAACGTTATTATAACAGTGGAGAGAGGAGGACCTCTAACGTTATTATAACAGTGGAGAGAGGAGGACCTCTCTAACGTTATTATAACAGTGGAGAGAGGAGGACCTCTCTAACGTTATTATAACAATGGAGAGGAGGACCTCTCTAACGTTATTATAACAGTGGAGAGAGGAGGACCTCTCTAACGTTATTATAACAGTGGAGAGGAGGACCACTCTAACGTTATTATAACAGTGGAGAGAGGAGGACCACTCTAACGTTATTATAACAGTGGAGAGGAGGACCACTCTAACATCACAACAGTTGAGAGAGGAGGACCACTCTAACGTTATTATAACAGTGGAGAGAGGAGGACCACTCTAACGTTATTATAACAGTGGAGAGAGGAGGACCTCTCTAACGTTATTATAACAGTGGAGAGGAGGACCTCTCTAACGTTATTATAACAGTGGAGAGGAGGACCACTCTAACGTTATTATAACAGTGGAGAGGAGGACCTCTCTAACGTTATTATAACAGTTGAGAGAGGAGGACCACTCTAACGTTATTATAACAGTGGAGAGAGGAGGACCTCTCTAACGTTATTATAACAGTGGAGAGAGGAGGACCTCTCTAACGTTATTATAACAGTGGAGAGGAGGACCACTCTAACGTTATTATAACAGTGGAGAGAGGAGGACCTCTAACGTTATTATAACAGCGGAGAGAGGAGGACCTCTCTAACGTTATTATAACAGTGGAGAGAGGAGGACCACTCTAACATCACAACAGTGGAGAGAGGAGGACCACTCTAACGTTATTATAACAGTGGAGAGAGGAGGACCTCTCTAACGTTATTATAACAGTGGAGAGAGGAGGACCTCTCTAACGTTATTATAACAGTGGAGAGAGGAGGACCTCTCTAACGTTATTATAACAGTGGAGAGAGGAGGACCTCTCTAACGTTATTATAACAGTGGAGAGAGGAGGACCACTAACGTTATTATAACAGTGGAGAGAGGAGGACCACTAACGTTATTATAACAGTGGAGAGAGGAGGACCTCTCTAACGTTATTATAACAGTGGAGAGGAGGACCTCTCTAACATTATTATAACAGTGGAGAGAGGAGGACCACTCTAACGTTATTATAACAGTGGAGAGGAGGACCACTAACGTTATTATAACAGTGGAGAGAGGAGGACCACTCTAACGTTATTATAACAGTGGAGAGAGGAGGACCTCTCTAACGTTATTATAACAGTGGAGAGGAGGACCTCTCTAACGTTATTATAACAGTGGAGAGGAGGACCACTCTAACGTTATTATAACAGTGGAGAGAGGAGGACCACTAACGTTATTGTAACAGTGGAGAGAGGAGGACCACTAACGTTATTATAACAGTGGAGAGAGGAGGACCTCTCTAACGTTATTATAACAGTGGAGAGGAGGACCACTCTAACGTTATTATAACAGTGGAGAGAGGAGGACCTCTCTAACGTTATTATAACAGTGGAGAGAGGAGGACCTCTCTAACGTTATTATAACAGTGGAGAGGAGGACCTCTCTAACGTTATTATAACAGTGGAGAGAGGAGGACCTCTCTAACGTTATTATAACAGTGGAGAGAGGAGGACCACTCTAACGTTATTATAACAGTGGAGAGAGGAGGACCTCTCTAACGTTATTATAACAGTGGAGAGAGGAGGACCTCTCTAACGTTATTATAACAGTGGAGAGAGGAGGACCACTCTAACATCACAACAGTGGAGAGAGGAGGACCTCTCTAACGTTATTATAACAGCGGACAGAGGAGGACCTCTCTAACGTTATTATAACAGCGGACAGAGGAGGACCTCTCTAACGTTATTATAACAGTGGAGAGGAGGACCACTCTAACGTTATTATAACAGCGGAGAGAGGAGGACCTCTCTAACGTTATTATAACAGCGGAGAGAGGAGGACCACTCTAACGTTATTATAACAGTGGAGAGAGGAGGACCTCTCTAACGTTATTATAACAGTGGAGAGAGGAGGACCTCTCTAACGTTATTATAACAGTGGAGAGAGGAGGACCTCTCTAACGTTATTATAACAGTGGAGAGAGGAGGACCTCTCTAACGTTATTATAACAGTGGAGAGAGGAGGACCTCTCTAACGTTATTATAACAGTGGAGAGGAGGACCTCTCTAACGTTATTATAACAGTGGAGAGGAGGACCTCTCTAACGTTATCAAAGTCAAAGTCAAAGTCACCATTATTAGTCAGTTGTACAACCAAATGCCTTCAACCGAAATGTGTCTTCCGCTTTTAACCCAACCCTCTGAATCAGAGAGTGCGGAGGCTGCCTTAATCGACATCCACGCCTTGGCGCCGGGAACAGTGGGTTAACTGCCTTGTTCAGGGCAGAACGACAGATTTTTCCTTGTCAACTGGGATTCGAACTTGCAACCCTCCGGTTACAAGTCCGACACTCTAACCACTAGGCTACCTGCGGCCCCTTATTATAACAGTGGAGAGGAGGACCTCTCTAACGTTATTATAACAGTGGAGAGAGGAGGACCACTAACGTTATTATAACAGTGGAGAGAGGAGGACCTCTCTAACGTTATTATAACAGTGGAGAGGAGGACCTCTCTAACATTATTATAACAGTGGAGAGAGGAGGACCACTCTAACGTTATTATAACAGTGGAGAGGAGGACCACTCTAACGTTATTATAACAGTGGAGAGAGGAGGACCACTCTAACGTTATTATAACAGTGGAGAGAGGAGGACCTCTCTAACGTTATTATAACAGTGGAGAGAGGAGGACCTCTCTAACGTTATTATAACAGTGGAGAGAGGAGGACCTCTCTAACGTTATTATAACAGTGGAGAGAGGAGGACCTCTCTAACGTTATTATAACAGCGGAGAGAGGAGGACCTCTCTAACGTTATTATAACAGTGGAGAGAGGAGGACCTCTCTAACGTTATTATAACAGTGGAGAGAGGAGGACCTCTAACGTTATTATAACAGTGGAGAGAGGAGGACCACTCTAACGTTATTATAACAGTGGAGAGAGGAGGACCTCTCTAACGTTATTATAACAGTGGAGAGAGGAGGACCACTCTAACGTTATTATAACAGTGGAGAGAGGAGGACCACTAACGTTATTATAACAGTGGAGAGAGGAGGACCTCTCTAACGTTATTATAACAGTGGAGAGAGGAGGACCACTCTAACATTATAACAGTGGAGAGAGGAGGACCTCTAACGTTATTATAACAGCGGAGAGAGGAGGACCTCTCTAACGTTATTATAACAGTGGAGAGAGGAGGACCTCTCTAACGTTATTATAACAGTGGAGAGAGGAGGACCTCTCTAACGTTATTATAACAGTGGAGAGAGGAGGACCTCTCTAACGTTATTATAACAGTGGAGAGGAGGACCTCTCTAACGTTATTATAACAGTGGAGAGAGGAGGACCACTAACGTTATTATAACAGTGGAGAGAGGAGGACCTCTCTAACGTTATTATAACAGTGGAGAGGAGGACCTCTCTAACATTATTATAACAGTGGAGAGAGGAGGACCACTCTAACGTTATTATAACAGTGGAGAGGAGGACCTCTCTAACGTTATTATAACAGTGGAGAGGAGGACCTCTCTAACGTTATTATAACAGTGGAGAGGAGGACCACTCTAACGTTATTATAACAGTGGAGAGAGGAGGACCACTAACGTTATTATAACAGTGGAGAGAGGAGGACCACTGACGTTATTATAACAGCGGAGAGAGGAGGACCACTGACGTTATTATAACAGCGGAGAGAGGAGGACCTCTCTAACGTTATTATAACAGCGGAGAGAGGAGGACCTCTCTAACGTTATTATAACAGCGGAGAGAGGAGGACCACTCTAACGTTATTATAACAGCGGAGAGAGGAGGACCTCTCTAACGTTATTATAACAGTGGAGAGAGGAGGACCTCTCTAACGTTATTATAACAGTGGAGAGAGGAGGACCTCTAACGTTATTATAACAGTGGAGAGAGGAGGACCTCTCTAACGTTATTATAACAGTGGAGAGAGGAGAGGACCTCTCTAACGTTATTATAACAGTGGAGAGAGGAGGACCTCTCTAACGTTATTATAACAGTGGAGAGAGGAGGACCTCTCTAACGTTATTATAACAGTGGAGAGAGGAGGACCTCTCTAACGTTATTATAACAGTGGAGAGAGGAGGACCTCTCTAACGTTATTATAACAGTGGAGAGGAGGACCTCTCTAACGTTATTATAACAGTGGAGAGAGGAGGACCTCTCTAACGTTATTATAACAGTGGAGAGAGGAGGACCTCTCTAACGTTATTATAACAGTGGAGAGAGGAGGACCTCTCTAACGTTATTATAACAGTGGAGAGAGGAGGACCTCTCTAACGTTATTATAACAGTGGAGAGAGGAGGACCTCTCTAACGTTATTATAACAGTGGAGAGAGGAGGACCTCTCTAACGTTATTATAACAGTGGAGAGAGGAGGACCTCTCTAACGTTATTATAACAGTGGAGAGAGGAGGACCTCTCTAACGCGTTATTATAACAGTGGAGAGAGGAGGACCTCTCTAACGTTATTATAACAGTGGAGAGAGGAGGACCTCTCTAACGTTATTATAACAGTGGAGAGAGGAGGACCTCTCTAACGTTATTATAACAGTGGAGAGAGGAGGACCACTCTAACGTTATTATAACAGTGGAGAGAGGAGGACCTCTCTAACGTTATTATAACAGCGGAGAGAGGAGGACCACTAACGTTATTATAACAATGGAGAGAGGAGGACCTCTCTAACGTTATTATAACAATGGGGAGAAGAATAACTACCTGCACCTGCTGACTGAACCAACCACACTACAATGGCTATCTGTACCTGGTCAAAAAGAGTGGTCAAAAGGAGTGCACTATATAGAATAAGGAGTCATTTAGGACACTCCACATCTGTCTAACTACAGTATAATCTAGGTCAGTGTTTCCCAACCCTGGTCCTCCAGTACCACAGTATAATCTAGCTCAGTGTTTCCCAACCCTGATCCTCCAGTATAATCTAGCTCAGTGTTTCCCAACCCTGGTCCTCCAGTATAATCTAGCTCAGTGTTTCCCAACCCTGGTCCTCCAGTACCACAGTATAATCTAGCTCAGTGTTTCCCAACCCTTATACTGTGGTACTGGAGGACCAGGGTTGGGAAACACTGATCTAGATTATACTGGAGGACCAGGGTTGGGAAACACTGAGTTAGATTATACTGGAGGACCAGGGTTGGGAAACACTGAGCTAGATTATACTGTGGTACTGGAGGACCAGGGTTGGGAAACACTGAGCTAGATTATTCTGGAGGACCAGGGTTGGGAAACACTGAGCTAGATTATACTGTGGTACTAGAGGACCAGGGTTGGGAAACAATGAGCTAGATTATACTGTGGTACTGGAGGACCAGGGTTGGGAAACACTGAGCTAGATTATACTGTGGTACTGGAGGATCAGGGTTGGGAAACACTGAGCTAGATTATACTGTGGTACTGGAGGATCAGGGTTGGGAAACACTGATCTAGATTATACT
Source organism: Brachymystax lenok tsinlingensis (assembly GCA_030435695.1). Taxonomy (NCBI): domain Eukaryota; kingdom Metazoa; phylum Chordata; class Actinopteri; order Salmoniformes; family Salmonidae; genus Brachymystax; species Brachymystax lenok. The sequence goes on from CM059803.1 coordinate 44,394,286, forward strand.
GTGGTACTGGAGGATCAGGGTTGGGAAACACTGAGCTAGATTATACTGTGGTACTGGAGGACCAGGGTTGGGAAACACTGATCTAGATTATACTGGAGGACCAGGGTTGGGAAACACTGTTTTAGATTATTCTGGAGGACCAGGGTTGGGAAACACTGAGCTAGATTATACTGTGGTACTGGAGGACCAGGGTTGGGAAACACTGATCTAGATTATTCTGGAGGACCAGGGTTGGGAAACACTGAGCTAGATTATACTGTGGTACTGGAGGACCAGGGTTGGGAAACACTGATCTAGATTATTCTGGAGGACCAGGGTTGGGAAACACTGAGCTAGATTATACTGTGGTACTGGAGGACCAGGGTTGGGAAACACTGAGCTAGATTATTCTGGAGGACCAGGGTTGGGAAACACTGAGCTAGATTATACTGTGGTACTGGAGGACCAGGGTTGGGAAACACTGAGCTAGATTATACTGGAGGACCAGGGTTGGGAAACACTGTTCTAGATTATACTGTGGTACTGGAGGACCAGGGTTGGGAAACACTGAGCTAGATTATTCTGGAGGACCAGGGTTGGGAAACACTGATCTATATTATACTGGAGGACCAGGGTTGGGAAACACTGAGCTAGATGTTGACTGGGAGAGAATGTATCACTTCCTCACAACTAGTGTAACAACTGTTGACGAGTCTCTGATGTAGAAGAGGAACAGACCTGCTGTTAGGAACCCTACAGACACTACACTGTTACTATACAGCAAAGTAGAAGAGGAACAGACCCGCTGAATAGAAACTGAATGCCTTCAGAGAGACAGAAAGAGGAGACAGAAGAGAGACCGAGACAGTGGAGAGAGGAGAGACACAGAGAGAGACAGGAGAGACAGAGACAGTGGAGAGAGACACAGAGAGAGACGGGAGAGACAGAGACAGTGGAGAGAGGGGAGAGACCGAGAGAGAGAGACAGGAGAGACAAAGAAATGTGTGCTAACTACACCCCCCCCACCAGAATCCCTGTACCTTAACAATGACAGCTTCTCCATCCTAGAGGGGGAGATCAACCATTTCCAGGCCCAGGGACATGTACTAGTCTGTGGTGACCTAAATGCCAGAACCGGACACCCTCAGTACACAGAGGGACAAACACCTATCTGGAGGTGAAAGCATTCCCTCCCAAATATGCCCCCCTAGGCACAACTATGACAAAATAACCAACTGCTGCAGCTCTGTCGCATGCTGGGTTTGTACATATTCAATGGTAGGCTTCGAGGAGACTCCTAAGGGAGGTACACCTACAGCTCATCCCTTCGCAGTAGTACTGTAGAATACTTTATCACTGACCTCAACCCAGAGTCTCTCAGAGCGTTCACAGTCAGCCCACTCACAACCCTATCAGATCACAGCAAAAATCAGTCTACTTGAACAGAGCAATACTCAATCATGAGGCATCAAAGCCAAATGAACTGAGTAATATTAAGAAATGCTGTAGACTGAGGAAAGTAGTGTAGAAACCAACCAAAAAACAATTAGGCAACAACACATTAAATCCCTTTTAGACAACTTCCTGGACAAAACGTTCCACTGTAATAGTGAAGGTGTAAACTTGGCAGTAGAAAACCTGAACAGTATATTGGACCTCTCAGCTTCCCTATCAAATCTAAACAGTTCAAACAGACAACCTCAGCAAATGAACAACAGTGACAAATGGTTTGATGAAGAATGCAAAAACCGAAGAAAGAAATTCAGAAACCTGTCCAACCGAAAACAGAGACCCAGAAAACCTGAGCCTTCAGCTTCACTATGGTGAATCACTAAAACAATACAGAAATACACTGCGGAAAAAGAAGGAACAGCACATCAGAAATCAGCTCAATGTAATTGAAGAATCCACAGAATCTAACCACTTCTGGGAAAATTGGAACCCACTAAACAAACAGTTATTTATTTATTTCTAATTTAACCTTTATTTAACTAGGCAAGTCAGTTAAGAACAAATTCTTATTTACAATGACGGCCTACCAAAAGGCAAAAAGGCTTCCTGCGGGGACTAAAAATAAAATATTGGACAAAACACACATCACGACGAGACACCACAACACTACATAAAGAGAGACCTAAGACAACAACACATCACGACGAGACACCACAACACTACATAAAGAGAGACCTAAGACAACAACATAGCATGGCAACAACACAAGAAAACACAGCATGGTAGCAACACAACATGGCAACAGCACAACACATGGTACAAACATTATTGGGCACAAACTGCAGGTGTATGGAAAAATGAAGATGTATGGATAAACCACTTCTCCAATCTTTTTGGCTCTATAATAAAGAACAATCAGCAAAAACATATACATGATCAAATCTTAGAACCAACTATTAAAGACGACCAGAACCACTGGATTCTCCAATTACATTGAATGAACTACAGGACAAAATACAAACCCTCCAACCCAAAAAGGCCTGTGGTGTTGATGGTATCCTACATGAAATTATACAATATACAGACCACAAATTCCAATTGGCTATACTTAAACTCTTTAACATCATCCTCAGCTCTGGCATCTTCCCCAATATTTGGAACCAAGGACTGATTTCCCCAATCCACAAAAGTAGAGACAATTTTGACCCCAATAACTACCGTGGGATATGAGTCAACAGCAACCTTGGGAAAATCCTCTGCATTATCATTAACAGCAGACTGGTACATCTCCTCAGTGAAACAATGTACTGAGCAAATGTCAAAAATTGGCTTTTTACCAAATTACCGTACGACAGACCACGTATTCACCCAGCACACCCTAATTGACAAACCAAAACAAAGGCAAAGTCTTCATGCTTTGTTGATTTCAAAAAAGCTTTTGACCCAATTTGGCACAAGGGTCTGCTATACAAATGGATGGAAAGCGATGTTGGGGGAAAACAGCCGACATTATAAAATCCATGTACACAAACAATAACATCCTAGTTGTTGCATCTTTAGATTCTCCCTCTTTCGAAATTGGTGAATTCCCAGATGCTCTGTTTAGAATGGTGTTTCCTGCCAATTGCATTGTGGAAAATGTTTGAAAATGACGTTTTATTGGCTGCTTCATTACAGGAGTTGCATGTTCTGTTGCCATAATCTAAAGGTGATTCCTGTCATTCTGAGCAGCGTGGTTGGACGCCCCAATGGGTTACACATCCAATGCATATTGGACCGGTAAATTAAAATCCGTTGTCCTGCACCGAACAGAAACCCTGACCGAGAACATTGGAAAAACAAAGAGACTCCAGAAAGCGGTCTTGAATGAGATAGGAAGCGAGAGACGAAAGGTGAGAGAGGGAGAGAGACTAAAAACTCTCATGTGTGCTACCTATATCCCCCCACTAGAATCCCTGTACCTTAACAATGACAGCTTCTCCATCCTAGAGGGGGAGATCAACCATTTCCAGGCCCAGGGACATGTACTAGTCTGTGGTGACCTAAATTCCAGAACTGAACAAGAAACTGACACCCTCAGGACACAAGGGGACAAACACCTACCTGGAGGGGACAGCATTCCCTCTTAAATATGCCACACTAGACAACGATGACAAAACAACCAACAAAAACAGGCCACAAATCCTGCAGATCTGTTGCATGCTGGGTCTGTACATAGTCAATGGTAGGCTTTGAAGGGACTCTTACTGTAGGGACACTTACAGCACATCCTTTGGCAGTAGTACTGTAGATTACTTTATCACCTACCTCAACACAGTCTCTCAGTGTTCAGTCAGCCCACTAACACCCCTATCAGATCACAGCAAAACCACAGTCTACTGGAACAAAGCAAAACTCAATCATGAGAGCAACAAAGCCAAAGGAACTGAGTAATATTAAGAAATGCTATAGACTGAGGAAAGTGGAGTAGAAACCTAACAAAAAACAATAAAACAACTCAATCTCTTATAGACAAACTCCTGGACAAAACGTTTCACTGTAATAGTGACGGTGTAAACTTGTCAGTAGAAAACCTAAACATTATATTTGACCTCTTAGCTTCCACATTTTCTCAGCTAAAACAATGTACTGAGCAAATGTAAAATTGGCTTTTTACCAAATGACCTTACGACAGACCACGTATTCACCCTGCATATCCTAATTGACAAACAAACAAACCAAAACAAAGGTTTGGCATGAGGGTCTGCTATACAAACTGATGGAAAGTGATGTTGGGGAAAAACATACAACATTATAAAATATATGTACACAAACAAGAAAAGTGTGGTTAAAAATTGGCAAAAAACACACATTTCTTTCCACAGGGACGTGGAGTGAGACAGAGATGCAGCTTGAGCCCCACCCTCTTCATCATATATATGAACTAATTGGTGAGGGCACTAGAACAGTCTGCCGCACCCGGCCTCACCCTACTAGAATCTGAAGTCAAATGTCTACTGTTTGCTGATTATCTGGTGCTTCTGTCCCCAACCAAGGAGGGCCTACAGCAGCACCTAGATCTTCTGCACAGATTCTGTCAGACCTGGGCCCTGACAGGAAATCTCAGTAAGACAAAAATAATGTGTGTTCCAAAAAAGGTCCAATTGCCAGGACCACAAATACAAATTCCATCTATACACCGTTGCCATAGAGCACACAAAAAAACTATACATACCTCAGCCTAAACATCAGCGCCACAGGTAACTTCCACAAAGCAGTGAACGATCTGAGAGACAAGGCAAGAAGGGCCTTCTACGCCATCAAAAAGAACATACCAATTAGGATCTGGCAAAAAAATTTATTTGTCACAGGCGCCGAATACAACAGGTGTAGACCTTACCGTGAAATGCTTACAAGCCCTTAGCCAACAATGCAGTTAAGAAAAATAAATAGATTAAAGTAAAAACATAAAAAATAAAATAACAAGGCTATATACAGTGGGTACTGGTACCGAGTCAATGTGCGGGGGTACAGGTTAGTCGAGGTAATATGTACATGTAGGTAGGGGTAAAGTGACAGTGCATAGATAATAAACAGCAAGTAGCAGCAGTTATAGAACCCATTGCCCTTTATGGTTCTGAGGTCTGGGATCCGTTCACAAAATGGGACAAACACCAAAAGCATCCTCTGTGTTCAACGTAAAACACTGAATAATGCATACAGAGCAGAATTAGACCGATAAACACTAATAATCCAAATCCAGAAAAGAGATGTTCAATTCTACAACCACCTAAGAGGAAGCGATTCCCCAACCTTCCATAACAAAGGCATACCTGCTCAACAAACTCCGACTCGAGAATTAATTGTTTGGGTTGCTGCAGTTCGCAAACGATCATGTGTTTATCACCCTCACGGCAGTCAAGCAATGCATTCCGAGTCATTGAAAATCTAGTCCCATTGAGGCCACAACTCGACCTTGTTTCAAATGTACCAAGAAATAATTGTGTTTGTATGACTAGCAGTCAACAAACGTACATTGTTTAAAGCACGCTTTAACAAGTCTCAGTCACAAATGACAGCTCCAATAAGCTCTTTAGGATTTACTACATGTGAAGTCATGACTATTTCAAGATTTCAGTTCATCGTTGGCAGGTAGGAGGTGATGGATTCTCTGGACATTACTGACTCAAATGAACAAAGTGTGTCTAAAGATTTGTTATTCTGACTGAATGAGTGAAACATATCGGAGTCAGCAAAGAGGCGAACTTTGCATCACTAATAGGAGTTGTATTCATAGCATGGCTAACTTAGCTAGCTAACATACATTGAGTTATATCAAGTGGCTAGCTAGCGTTCGCAACGTTTGATGGTCAATACGCTTTAGTCATGGTCAATACGCTTTAGTCACGCAGGTGTCATTTTGAAACGAAAGCGAAGCTGAGGTGGGAGATCCTAGGAGGGAATCCCAGAAGTCGCTAGTCAAAACAACAATGGTGTGGACTACTAGTTTAAAACTGTTGCTGGCCATAACATCAACCTCTATCGATAAATGGGCAGATGAAGGCCCAAGGCAGTCCAACTAAAAGGTTACTGGATCGAGGGTTACATTCACGAAGGCAAGATCATACGTGGATTTTTTTCAGCCAGTTTGTTGCTAGCTAGGTAGCTAGCTAACATTAACTAATGTAACGTCGTTGCTGCATACATTATAAGTAGTTATTGTTCCCTGCTGGGGTGGCTGTGCTTGTCACCTTGGCTCATCGGATACAATGATGGTTTCAGTCAGGAGGAGTGAGGCAGGCAGGTATAGTGTGAGGGCAAGGTCATATCGCTCAATGCGAAGGAATCAGACTCCGTACATAACTGAGGTAGTTTGCTGGTCAGTAAGGTCAATTGAGTATGGCAGATTCTGTCTAAATTAGGCTAAGACTACTTTAGAAAAAGCTGCATGCACAACTCAAATGGCAAGTGTGGTGGTATATGCATTAGAGGTTGACCGACTAGGATTTTTCAACGCCGATTCCAATTAATCGCCCGATTTTTATATATTTGTAATAATGACAATTACAACAATACTGAATGAACACTTATTTTAACTTAATATAATACATAATTAAAAATCTATTTAGTCTCAAATAAATATTGAAACGTTCAATTAGGTTTAAATAATGCAAAAACACAGTGTTGGAGAAGTAAAAGTGCAAAATGTGCCATGTAAAAAGCTAACGTTTAAGTTCCTTGGTCAGAACATGAGAACATGAAAGCTGGTGGTTCCTTTTAACATGAGTCTTCAATATTCCCAGTTAAGAAGTTTTAGGTTGTAGTTATTATAGGAATAATAGGACTATTTCTCTCTATGCCATTTGTATTTCATATACCTTTTGACTATTGGATGTTCTTATAGGCACTATAGTATTTCCAGCCTAATCTCAGGAGTTGATAGGCTTGAAGTCATAAACAGCGCTGTGCTTCAAGCATTGCTAAGAGCTGCTGGCAAACGCAGGAAAGTGCTGTTTGAATAAATGCTTACGAGCCTGCTGCTGCCTACCACCGCTCAGTCAGACTGCTCTATCAAATATTAAATCATTGTTTATTATATTCTAATTAAGTCTAACAAAGGAAATACGAGCCATAGGTCATTAATATGGTAAAATCTGTAAACTATCATTTCGAAAACAAAACGTTTATTCTTTCAGTGAAATACGGAACCGTTCTGTATTTTATAGAACGGGTGGCATCCCTAAGTCTAAATATTGATGTTACATTGCACAACCTTCAATGTTATGTCATAATTATGTAAATTAATTCCGGTCTTTGTTAGGAAGAAATGGTCTTCACACAGTTGGCAATGAGCCAAGAGACCCAAACTGCTGCATCTACCCTGACTCTGCTGGCACTGAACGAGCCAGGAGACCCAAACTGCTGCATCTACCCTGACTCTGCTGGCACTGAACGAGCCAGGAGACCCAAACTGCTGCATCTACCCTGACTCTGCTGGCACTGAACGAGCCAGGAGACCCAAACTGCTGCATCTACCCTGACTCTGCTGGCACTGAACGAGCCAGGAGACCCAAACTGCTGCATCTACCCTGACTCTGCTGGCACTGAACGAGCCAGGAGACCCAAACTGCTGCATATACCCTGACTCTGCTTGCACAGAGCGCAAGAGAAGTGACACAATTTCCCTAGTTAATATTGCCTGCTAAAATTAATTTATTTTAACTAAATATGAAGGTTTTAAAATATATATACTTATGTACTGATTTTAAAGGCATTGATGTTTATGGTTAGGTACATTGGTGCAACGACAGGGCTTTTTTCGTGAATGCGCTTGTTAAATCATCACCCGTTTGGTAAAGTTGAAGTAGGCTGTGATTCGATGATAAATTAACAGGCACCTCATTGATTATATGCAACGCAGGACAAGCTAGTTAACCTAGTAACATCATCAACCATGTGTAGTTAACTAGTGATTATGTTAAGATTGATTGTTTTTATAAAATACAGTGAGGGAAAAAAGTATTTGATACCCTGCTGATTTTGTACGTTTGCCCACTGACAAAGAAATGATCAGTCTATAATTTTAATGGTAGGTTTATTTGAACAGTGAGAGACAGAATAACAACAAAGAAATCCAGAAAAACGCACGTAAAAAAAAATATAAATTGATTTGCATTTTAACCTCTCAGGGATTGCTGGGGCGCTAGCACCCCAATCCCGACACTACCAGGTGAAATGCAAGGCGCCAAATTCAAAATCCAAAAGTTGAATTATTAAACATCCACCAATATACAAGTGTTCCATACTCATCAGAAGCTCTGTTTCTTGGCAATATCACAGCATTGTCAGATTTCAAAAAGGCTTTATGGCGAAAGCAGCACATTTGATTGTTTGAGGGTAGCACCTCACATATTTTCCCCATAGCCATGAATTCATTAGCCATCACGGCACACACATAACACATTTCACAGCGAAAACAAATCAATTACCTTTTGAAGAACTTCTGCTGAGGTCTTCCTAAGTGTCCAACGAAGACAATCCATGGTTCTTTTGTTAGAAAAAGTAATGTATTTTATCCATAAATCTCCATTTGGTTCGCGCGTTATAATCAGAAACGACAGCTTCCACTCCTCCATTGAAACGTGAAGAGAACTCGTTCATCTTATACCTATAAACTTGTCACCTCATGCGCCCATCCCTAAAAACTAATAAATTCTAAAAACTTTAACAAGAGCAAGGTATTGTGTTTCATTTGAAAACAGCATCACATTTTGTAAAAGCAGAATATTTCAGGTCATCCCACCCCCCTAACAGCTAATTCCATGGGTGAAAGCACATCATTGTTGCATGCCAGGCTATCCAAAACGGTCACCTCATGCGCCCATCCCTAAGAAGTTAATAAGGGAAATAAGCATTTTCAATGCCCTGGCTGAGGGAAGGAGGTTCTCACCCAAGATTTGACGGTACATGGCCCCGTCCATCGTCCCTTTGATGCGGTGAAGTTGTCCTGTCCCCTTAGCAGAAAAACACCCCCAAAGCATAATTTTCCCACCTCCATGTTTGACGGTGAGGATGGTGTTCTTGGGGTCATAGGCAGCATTCCTCCTCCTCCAAACACAGCGAGTTGAGTTGATGCCAAAGAGCTCCATTTTGGTCTCATCTGACCACAACACTTTCTCCCAGTTGTCCTCTGAATCATTCAGATGTTCATTGGCAAACTTCAGACGGGCATGTATATGTGCTTTCTTGAGCAGGGGGACCTTGCGGGCGCTGCAGGATAGGAAACACTCTGAATTTTCCAAAAGTCTCTGGTCTAAAGAATCCAAAATGAAAATTTACACTGTCTCGAGACTGTTGACATCTAAAGGAAGCGATGGGTACTGCATTCATATGCCCTTATATGGTCATTTTCACGAGGGAGGGGTTCCAAATGAGCAATGTGTCAAAATCACTTTTTCCAGGACAGAAATTCCTCGGGGTTTCGCCTGCCATATGCGTTCTGTTTCACTCACAGACAAATGGTTAACACTTTTGGAAAATTCAGAGTGTTTCCTATCCAATGGTACTAAATATGTGCATATCCTATTTTCTGGGAGGCATTTTACTTTGGGCACGCCAGGAGTATGTGGTAGTTGAGGTAGATATCAAATTGTATTTGTCACATACACAAGTCACCATTATTAGTCAGTTGTACAACCGAATGCCTTCAACTGAAATGTGTCTTCCGCATTTAACCCAACCCCTCTGAATCAGAGAGGTGCAGGGGGCTGCCTTAATCGACATCCACGCCTTCGGCGCCTGGGAACAGTGGGTTAACTGCCTTGTTCTGGGGCAGAACGACAGATTTTTACCTTGTCAGCACGGGGATTCGAACTTGCAACCCTCTGGTTACAAGTCCAAAGCTCTAACCACTAGGCTACCTGCCGCCCCTAGCAGATGTTAATGCGAGTGTAGCGAAATGCTTGTGCTTCTAGTTCCGACCATGCAGTAGTATCTAACAAGTAATCTAACAATTTCACAACAACTACCTTATACACACAAGAGTAAAGGAATGAATACGAGTATGTACATATAAATATATGGATGAGCGATGGCTGACCGGCATAGGCAAGATGCAGTAGATGGTATGGAGTACAGTATATACATGAGTAATGTAGGATATGTAAACATTATATAAATGGCATCGTTTAAATTGTTTTTTCCCCCTCATCAGTCTACACACAATACTCCAGAATGACATCACCAATACTCCATAACGACATCCCAATACCCCAGAATGACATCCCACTACTCCAGAATGACATCCCACTACCCCATAATGACATCCCAATACCCCATAATGACATCCCAATACCCCATAATGACATCCCAATACCCCATAATGACATCCCAATACCCCATAATGACATCCCAATACCCCATAATGACATCCCCATAATAACATCCCAATACCCCATAATGACATCCCAATACCCCATAATGACATCCCAATACCCCAGAATGACATCCCAATACCCCAGAATGACATCCCAATACCCCAGAATGACATCCCAATACCCCATAATGACATCCCAATACCCCATAATGACATCCCAATACTCCAGAATGACATCCCAATACTCCAGAATGACATCCCCATACCCCATAATAGGTTTGGACACACCTACTCATTCCAGGGTTTCTTTATTTTTACTATTTTCTACATTGTAGAATAATAGTGAAGACATCAAAACTATGAAATAACACATATGGAATCATGTAGTAACCAAAAAAAGTGTTTTATATTTGAGGTTCTTTAAAGCATCCAGCCTTCGCCTTGATGACAGCTTTGCACAATCTTGGCAATGAAATCCACTTAGCCTATTGTTCTGGCACATTCATTTATTTAATTTTATGTGCAGGGTCCAACATTAACGACAGGCCCACTAGCCCGAGGCCTGTAAAAACATGTGATGGGCGAGTAGATCTCATCCCCGACTGGGCCAGTAACTTTTCAGCGCATTTTTGCATTCCAGTTCAACATTTACCTACCTGCTCTGTGGCAGTATACCATTGAAGACTACATGCCTAAATGTCATGCTATTCGTTTTGAGCAATATGATCAGCCATTTATTCAAGCACCACCATGCTCTGCCAGTCACAGCTTCTCCAGCACTACATCAGTTAATGCCTGCACACACAAGCTGTCCAGTTAATGCCGGCACACAGCACACACAAGCTGTCCAGTTAATGCCGGCACACAGCACTCACAAGCTGTCCAGTTAATGCCGGCACACAGCACTCACAAGCTGTCCAGTTAATGCCGGCACACAGCACTCACAAGCTGTCCAGTTAATGCCGGCACACAGCACACACAAGCTGTCCAGTTAATGCCTGCACACAGCACTCACAAGCTGTCCAGTTAATGCCGGCACACAGCACACACAAGCTGTCCAGTTAATGCCGGCACACAGCACTCACAAGCTGTCCAGTTAATGCCTGCACACAGCACTCACAAGCTGTCCAGTTAATGCCGGCACACAGCACTCACAAGCTGTCCAGTTAATGCCTGCACACAGCACTCACAAGCTGTCCAGTTAATGCCGGCACACAGCACTCACAAGCTGTCCAGTTAATGCCTGCACACAGCACTCACAAGCTGTCCAGTTAATGCCGGCACACAGCACTCACAAGCTGTCCAGAGCAAAAAGAAGTGCCATCAACCTACCCGCTGAGCTTATTTATTTTAGGGAAAGTGATTTACAATAGTAAACCTTTGAAAGTGAACATACTAGCAATATACTGGCTACTGTTGATAGTGTGCCATGTCCAGCTCTCTTTGGGAATGTTTGTCTTACAAGGTATACTCCGTGTATAGGCCTTGTATGGCCCCAATGCATTTAAGAACTACACCATGTCCGGGCCAGTATCATTTCTGTCCGGGCCAGTAGATTTTTGGGCCAATAAGGAAGAAAAGTTACCGTTGGTCGCTGGTGTGTTTCAGAAGCAGCCATGGAGCGGTGGCACATAGGCTTTTACTGTGCTTTGATTGACCAACAACCAAAGAACACGTGTAACACGCCAGCCCAGGACCTCCACATCCGGCTTCTTCAACTGCAGGATCGTCTGAGGGATGGTGCTGAGGAGTATTTCTGTCTGTAATAAAGCCCTTTTGTGGGGGGAAACTCCTTCTGATTGCCTGGGGCTGGCTCCCTACAGGGAGCTCGCTGCCACACTGCCCAGTCATGTGAAATACATAGATTAGGGCCTAATTAACTTATTTGAGTTGATTGGTTTCCTTATATGGACTGTAACTTTCAAAATCTTTGAAATTGTTGCATTTATATTTTTGTTCAGCAAGAGACATACAGAGAGAGCGAGAGAGAGAGAGGCAGACAGAGACAGAGACATACAGAGAGAGAGAGAGAGAGAGAGAGAGAGACAGTGTTGTAGATATTTTAATACCATTATGTTGCATTTTCTCTTTTCTGAACAGAATGCATGGCACACCTTTTAAGTAGAAACATATGTCGAGGGTGGCCTCAGCTGAAAAACTGCACGTACCACACGTACCACACGTTTCACTTTTAAGTGAAACCATATGTTTGAGGCTGCCTATAGAATGCTATAAAAAGCTGTGGTCTGGAACATAGAGTCAGTTGTGATCCGGGTCACTGCTCAACCTTTGATTGTGCTAATTAAAGGTGTTATTGAATTCACAAGTTTCTTGTAAGAGTTTCATATTTTTTAGAAACCATTTGCCACGACAACAGAGACAGAGACAGAGAGAGAGACAGAAAGAGACATACAGAAAGAGACAGAGACATACAGAAAGAGACAGAGAGGGCAGACAGAGAGAGACAGAGAGAGACAGAGGGCAGACAGAGAAAAGAAGGAAAATGTATTAATGTAAATCTATTAGACATCCCTGTTAGAAGCGACAGCCAGCCACCTCTCCTTCAGGTCGTGGTGACAGAGACTGTAGTGGACCAGCGGCAGCTCACAGAGCGCCCCACTTCCCCACCATGTGATTCTATTCAGATCAGCTGGCTCAGCACTGACCACGTGCGACTCATTGTTCTACAAAAAGACTGGACAAATGGACCCTAGACAGTCCAAACTGGACCCTCAAACGATACAACAGTCTAATTCAAAGAGTTACTAATGAAACCACAAACAAAGAAATCAGGACAGTGTCTTCCCTCTCGGTCTTTTGCACAGAAGCTGACCTAACAGCAGTAACCCACTATATATGGATAGCCCTGTAGCGTCGCCCTCATGTCGGTGCTAGCAGGCCAGATAGTGCTGGAGTAACCACCGCTGGAACTCTGCGTTGTCTGGTTGATTGAGACTATAGGACGTGGACTTTGGAGATCCGGTTGTTTTAATTAAGCAGAATTCACTCTCTGCATCCTGCATCTAAAAGAAAATAAAACCTGTGCAGAGCACATATGTTCTGCGGATCGTCGCCTCTTTCTACAACAGACTCACAAAGGACTGGGATCATTGTTCACACACACAATAGCCTGGCTAGCTATTAACCACATGTTGAATTCAGAACGATATCATCCTTAACAATACCACCCACTTATGAGGAACCGCTAAATGTACAACATTATTCACGAACAAAACACTGTGTGTGACTTTGCGCTTAGAAGAATGAAAGTTTTCTGAAGAGGACAGAAAAGGCGCGCCTACCTCTCGTAGTGCATCAGAATGAAGTGAGCACACACTCCCCCTACTCCCAGGATGCATAATAACAAATCCACATGCTATATTACTATATGAACCTGGTGAAAACCGAACAGTACCTTAACAACTGTTACACTAGGTATGTTACATTAGGTATGCGAAACCAATCCAGTAGAGACTGGAAACGAGTGACCTTTGATTGGTCTATCGCAACGCGATGTCGCGGAGTATGCAACAGTTCAGCTTTCCACAACTTAGTTCTCGCCCTGTTCCAACTCCCTGGCCAACTCTGGCATGCCCGATGCTCCCTGGCCAACTCTGGCATGCCCGATGCTCCCTGGCCAACTCTGGCATGCCCGATGCTCCCTGGCCAACTCTGGCATGCCCGATGCTCCCTGGCCAACTCTGGCATGCCCGATGCTCCCTGGCCAACTCTGGCATGCCCGATGCTCCCTGGCCAACTCTGGCATGCCCGATGCTCCCTGGCCAACTCTGGCATGCCCGATGCTCCCTGGCCAACTCTGGCATGCCCGATGGTCTCCGCCAACTTCGCTTCCCTTCATTGAAAGTGAATGGGGCTCCGTTGTTTAATCTCCCCAACGTGCTAGATGGATTTCTACCATAGACCCTGTCAACCAGAGAACTCACTGGCCGGTAAAAGCAACTCATCTACCTACATAAGATGGATCCCTATATATCCATCCGTCCACCGTGTAGTTAGCTGGTAAATGAAGTGGGAAGGGGTTTACTGCTGCTCTGACTGTTCAGCGGGCTGGTCCTGAAACGTGCAGGAATTTGAATAGCTAGCTAGTTGGCTGTCCCAGTCCGTTGTGTGGAGAAGGAGAGCCCCTCTTCTGCATGTCTTTGCTGCTAACTAGCCAGTGACTAAATATCAGCGAAGTAGTTAACGCATGTGGACTAGACTAGCCAGCCGCAGTGACCGTGTAGCTTCATAGCGCTAACACTAGCTGCGGTTAGATGGCCTGGACAGTGACGAAACTTGGCTAAAGTAGCTCACTTTGACCAAACAGCTGAAGCCCCTTCGGTTTAAAACACACAACGGTTCCATGAATATACATTTACCTTTAGATATAAAAACTCACCATAAAGTCAGTCGAGTGTCTCTTGTCCAGGTGTTGGTCTGTGTGTCCGGGCAGTACTTGACAACAGTACCAGAGTAGAGCTAGCCATAGAGATAAATAGACGACTCATCTTTGTATCTGTGCCATTATAGCGTCTGTGATCCGTTTTTTTAGGCAATCTACATTTTGAAGTAGTACATTTTCTTCTTGATTAACAGATGAGTGATCAGCCATTGAAGTTGGAAGTCCCACCCAGTTGACTACATACACAATGGTGGAAGCCCTCGTTGCGCTGGCCATGCGTTTGGCCAGGTGAGGCCTCTATCATTCTCTATGGCTAGAGCGTGTTCAGAACAAAAACAGCATTGAGCACCCATGTGAAAACAGGCACAATAAGGATTAGCCACGAGTGGAATTTGCGTTTCGCCTTCTAAATAAAAGTCCCTAGTGGAAAGTGATGCAAATTGATACAAATAATGGAATCATGCCATATTTTGACTAGATAATGCTTAACATTGTTGGAATGTTATATAAATTCAAGAAAATACAATTATTAATTTGACAAAAAAGTATAAATCAGTTGAACTCGCACTGTGGATGTCTTAGACTTTAGAATTGCTTTAGGAGCACACTTATATTTCACTGTACAGCCTTACTTGTGGATTGTGGACCAATGAAATGGTGTATCAGTCTACCCAGTGTCACCCACAGAACACCTTTGAAGAGCTTACACAAATATTAGTGTCGTAGCTCATATTGCAGGATGTGACATCAACAGAGAGGTATATTTTCTGGGTGATTTAAATATTGACTGGCTTTCATGAAGCTGCCCACTCAAGAAAAAGCTTCAAACTGTAACCAGTGCCTGCAACCTGGATCAGGTTATCAGTCAACCTACCAGTGTAGTTACAAACAGCACAGGAATTAAATCATCAGCATGTATTGATCACATTTTTACTAACGCTGCAGATATTTGCTTGAAAGCAGAATCCAGATCCGTCGGATGTAGTGATCACAATATAATAGCCATATCTAGGAAAACCAAAGTTCCAAAGGCTGGGCCTAATATAGTGTATAAGAGATCATACAATAAGTTTTGTAGTGATTCATATGTTGATGATGTAAAGAATATGTGTTGGTCTGTGGTGTGTAATGAGGAGCAACCAGACACTGCACTTGACACATTTATGAAATTGCTTGTTCAAGTTACTAATAAGCCCCCATTAAGAAAATGACTGTAAAAACTGTTACATCCCTGAGTATTGATGAGGAATTAAAAAATTGTATGGTTGAGAGGGATGAATTCTGGGGCCGACTCTTTTCTCTGTATACATCAATGATGTCGCTCTTGCTGCAGGTGAGTCTCTGATCCACCTCTACGCAGACGACACCATTCTGTATACTTCTGGCCCCTCTTTGGACAATGTGTTAACTAACCTCCAGACGAGCTTTAATGCCATTCAACTCTCCTTCCGTGGCCTCCAACTGCTCTTAAACGCAAGTAAAACTAAATGCATGCTCTTCAACCGATCGCTGCCCCCACCTGCCCGCCCGTCCAGCATCACTACTCTGGACGGTTCTGACTTAGATTATGTGGACAACTACAAATATCTAGGTGTCTGGTTAGACTGTAAACTCTCCTTCCAGACTCACATCAAACATCTCCAATCTAGAATTAAATCTAGAATTGGCTTCCTATTTCGCAACAAAGCATCCTTCACTCATGCTGCCAAACATACCCTCGTAAAACTGACCATCCTACCAATCCTCAACTTCGGTGATGTCATTTACAAAATAGCCTCCAATACTCTACTCAACAAATTGGATGCAGTCTATCACAGTGCCATCCGTTTTGTTACCAAAGCCCCATATACTACCCACCACTGCGACTTGTACGCTCTCGTTGGCTGGCCCTCGCTTTACACTCGTCGCCATACCCACTGGATCCAGGTCATCTACAAGTCCCTGCTAGGTAAAGCCCCGCCTTATCTCAGCTCGCTGGTCACCATAGCAGCACCAACCCGTAGCACGCGCTCCAGCAGGTATATCTCACTGGTCACCCCCAAAGCCAATTCCTCCTTTGGCCGACTCTCCTTCCAGTTCTCAGCTGCCAATTGACTGGAACGAACTACAAAAATCTCTGAATCTGGAGACACTTATCTCCCTCACCAGCTTTAAGCACCAGCTGTCAGAGCAGCTCACAGACCCCTGCACCTGTATATAGCCCATCTGTAAATAGCCCAACCAACTACCTCATCCCCTACCGTATTTATTTATCTTGCTCCTTTGCACCCCAGTTTTTCTACATTGCACATTCATCTACTGCACATTTACCATTCCAGTGTTAAATTGCTATATTGTAATTACTTTGCCACCATGGCCTATTTATTGCCTTACCTTCCTTATCCTACCTCATTTGCACTCTTTGTAAATAGATTAGTTTTTTTCTACTGTATTATTGACTGTATGTTTGTTTTACTCTATGTGTAACTCTGTGTTGTTGTATGTGTTGAACTGCTTTGCTTTATCTTGGCCAGGTCGCAGTTGTAAATGAGAACTTGTTCTCAACTTGCCTACCTGTATTATGACATCATATAGAACTACCTGGTTAAATAAAGGTGTATTATGACATCATATAGAACTACCTGGTTAAATAAAGGTGTATTATGACATCATATAGAACTACCTGGTTAAATAAAGGTGTATTATGACATCATATAGAACTACCTGGTTAAATAAAGGTGTATTATGACATCATATAGAACTACCTGGTTAAATAAAGGTGTATTATGACATCATATAGAACTACCTGGTTAAATAAAGGTGTATTATGACATCATATAGAACTACCTGGTAAAATAAAGGTGTATTATGACATCATATAGAACTACCTGGTTAAATAAAGGTGTATTATGACATCATATAGAACTACCTGGTTAAATAAAGGTGTATTATGACATCATATAGAACTACCTGGTTAAATAAAGGTGTATTATGACATCATATAGAACTACCTGGTTAAATAAAGGTGTATTATGACATCATATAGAACTACCTGGTTAAATAAAGGTGTATTATGACATCATATAGAACTACCTGGTTAAATAAAGGTGTATTATGACATCATATAGAACTACCTGGTTAAATAAAGGTGTATTATGACATCATATAGAACTACCTGGTTAAATAAAGGTGTATTATGACATCATATAGAACTACCTGGTTAAATAAAGGTGTATTATGACATCATATAGAACTACCTGGTTAAATAAAGGTGTATTATGACATCATATAGAACTACCTGGTTAAATAAAGGGGAAATAAAAAAATGAGGCTAAAGGAATGGCAAATAAGTCTGGCAGCACTACCGATTGGCAAATGTATTGCAAATTGAGAAATCATGTGACTAAACTGAATAAAAAGAAAAAAACTACACCATGAAACAAAGATAAATGACATAAAGAATGATAGTAAATACTTTAATTATTTTTTCATGCAAGGTTGAGAGCCTCTAGGTCTGTGTGAGGGACATGAAAGAGCACAGTCATGTGCACTTTTGATATGAATAGTGTTCGCTAAGATGATGGATAAAACAATTGAATATGCTTCGCAGAAACAGCCCAGTAAAAACAATATTACATCTGGAAGCGGACGGGTTGGCCTCAAACGGTACCTTCCTGCTAGCCATGATTGGCTGAGATAATGAGTGGGCTGGACATGCCGAGAGATGAGTTTCAGATTGGTCTGCGGTGTAGCATCTTGTGTCTATAAAATGAGCTGCTCATTATGCGGAGATAAACCTTTCTACTGCAGTTTTTTTGAAAGATATAATGTTTGCCATGGAGAACTGCAAATATGTTGCTACTGCTCTCACTAACATTGCTGGCCTGACTTTATCAGGCGCTATCGACAAAGGTCAGTGGGAAACAGTTGTGATGGACTACTGTCTGGAGAACGGTCGTGCCATGCTGACTCTGAAAATGAATCAGACAATGAGGAAATCCCTGATTTAGATCAAAACATTTTCATTGTAGAATCTTCTGATGACAGTGCTGGGGAAGAAACGGTGCTCAACAGTGTTGTTGTCACGGAAGAAGTTGACCGAGTTCTGAAATCAGTGGAATGTCTGGTGGAAGCAAAGTATGATAAGAAGATGAATAGAATTCATTCTGGAGTTTGATTGCAAATGCTTAGGGAGTTGAAAAGAAAACACAGAAGGCTGTTGTGTAAAACATGTCTCCGGATTACATCTTCAAACTAAGGGCAACCATGACCTCCGTGAGAGAGAGGGAGAAAGATCTGGTGATTCTTATGGCATTGCACACGGTCAGTGTGAACCAGAGTGACTTGACACAACGGGCCAAGCAACCTGTTCAAACTAAAATCTTGCCAGCTGAAGTTCGATGGCTGCCTTGCTAGCTAACATTGAACCTATTTGGTTAACTTTAGTTCGCTATGACAATGGGTTTGTATTGCTGGTAACGTTACTCCATGGATTGGGATTATAGTTCATTGTTTAGCTAGCTAAGGTTACTCCATGGATTGGGATTATAGTTCATTGTTTAGCTAACTAACGTTACTCCATGGATTGGGATTATAGTTCATTGTTTAGCTAGCTAACGTTACTCCATGGATTGGGATTATAGTTCATTGTTTAGCTAGCTAACGTTACTCCATGGATTGGGATTATAGTTCATTGTTTAGCTAGCTAACGTTACTCCATGGATTGGGATTATAGTTCATTGTTTAGCTAGCTAACGTTACTCCATGGATTGGGATTATAGTTCACTGTTTAGCTAGCTAACGTTACTCCATGGATTGGGATTATAGTTCATTGTTTAGCTAGCTAACGTTACTCCATGGATTGGGATTATAGTTCATTGTTTAGCTAGCTAACGTTACATGTCTAAACAAAAGCCCCCAAGTTTGCTGTTAGCTAGCTAACGTTAGCTGACATTCGATGGCTGGCTAGTTAGCTAACATTACGTGTATGAACTGTGTGTAGGGATGTTATCTCAGAATGCCATTTCGCATCTATAATAATGCTAAACTATTTTCATCTGGAATTTGTCTTTCAGCATCAGTAGAAGACGCTTGACTCTCCTCCACCAGTCATACAAGGAGAATGGTCTAATGCCTCCCATCAACAAGACCTGTAGAACACACCTGACTCTCCTCCACCAGTCATACAAGGAGAATGGTCTAATGCCTCCCATCAACAAGACCTGTAGAACACGCCTGTCTCTCCTCCACCAGTCATACAAGGAGAATGGTCTAATGTCTCCCATCAACAAGACCTGTAGAACACGCCTGACTCTCCTCCACCAGTCATACAAGGAGAATGGTCTAATGCCTCCCATCAACAAGACCTGTAGAACACGCCTGACTCTCCACCACCAGTCATACAAGGAGAATGGTCTAATGCCTCCCATCAACAAGACCTGTAGAACACGCCTGACTCTCCTCCACCAGTCATACAAGGAGAATGGTCTAATGCCTCCCATCAGAAAGACCTGTAGAACACGCCTGACTCTCCTCCACCAGTCATACAAGGAGAATGGTCTAATGCCTCCCATCAACAAGACCTGTAGAACACGCCTGACTCTCCACCACCAGTCATACAAGGAGAATGGTCTAATGCCTCCCATCAACAAGACCTGTAGAACACGCCTGACTCTCCTCCACCAGTCATACAAGGAGAATGGTCTAATGCCTTCCATCAACAAGACCTGTAGAACACGCCTGACTCTCCTCCACCAGTCATACAAGGAGAATGGTCTAATGCCTCCCATCAACAAGACCTGTAGAACACGCCTGACTCTCCTCCACCAGTCATACAAGGAGAATGGTCTAATGCCTCCCATCAACAAGACCTGTAGAACACGCCTGACTCTCCTCCACCAGTCATACAAGGAGAATGGTCTAATGCCTCCCATCAACAAGACCTGTAGAACACGCCTGACTCTCCTCCACCAGTCATACAAGGAGAATGGTCTAATGCCTCCCATCAGAAAGACCTGTAGAACACGCCTGACTCTCCTCCACCAGTCATACAAGGAGAATGGTCTAATGCCTCCCATCAACAAGACCTGTAGAACACGCCTGACTCTCCACCACCAGTCATACAAGGAGAATGGTCTAATGCCTCCCATCAACAAGACCTGTAGAACACGCCTGACTCTCCTCCACCAGTCATACAAGGAGAATGGTCTAATGCCTCCCATCAACAAGACCTGTAGAACACGCCTGACTCTCCTCCACCAGTCATACAAGGAGAATGGTCTAATGTCTCCCATCAACAAGACCTGTAGAACACGCCTGACTCTCCTCCACCAGTCATACAAGGAGAATGGTCTAATGTCTCCCATCAACAAGACCTGTAGAACACGCCTGACTCTCCTCCACCAGTCATACAAGGAGAATGGTCTAATGCCTCCCATCAACAAGACCTGTAGAACACGCCTGACTCTCCTCCACCAGTCATACAAGGAGAATGGTCTAATGCCTCCCATCAGAAAGACCTGTAGAACACGCCTGACTCTCTCCACCAGTCATACAAGGAGAATGGTCTAATGCCTCCCATCAACAAGACCTGTAGAACACGCCTGACTCTCCTCCACCAGTCATACAAGGAGAATGGTCTAATGCCTCCCATCAACAAGACCTGTAGAACACGCCTGACTCTCCTCCACCAGTCATACAAGGAGAATGGTCTAATGCCTCCCATCAACAAGACCTGTAGAACACGCCTGACTCTCCTCCACCAGTCATACAAGGAGAATGGTCTAATGCCTCCCATCAGAAAGACCTGTAGAACACGCCTGACTCTCCTCCACCAGTCATACAAGGAGAATGGTCTAATGCCTCCCATCAACAAGACCTGTAGAACACGCCTGACTCTCCTCCACCAGTCATACAAGGAGAATGGTCCCAATGCCTCCCATCAACAAGACCTGTAGAACACGCCTGACTCTCCTCCACCAGTCATACAAGGAGAATGGTCTAATGCCTCCCATCAACAAGACCTGTAGAACACGCCTGACTCTCCTCCACCAGTCATACAAGGAGAATGGTCTAATGCCTCCAATCAACAAGAGAGCTGGCCCTAGCAAGCACAGGTTACACCTGAAGCATGAGGACTTGCAGCGAGTGGTGAACTTCATCAACAACTACGCAGAGGATAATGCAATAGTATTACCAGGACGCAACCCAGGACACAAACACTTTGGTGGAAAGCTGCTGCCATCCCATGTGACAAAAGCAGCAGTGTGGCGTCTCTATAAGGAATCGATGACAACACTTGGTATGTAAATCATAAACAACACGTTGTGATTATTTAATTGACCCCCAACAGGATTGGCACTACTTTTATTGATCTCACATTATCTCTGTGTTTTCCAGAGGTACGTGTAGTCGGGCTGTCTTCCTTCAGGAATCTGTGGAGAAAATTGCTGCCCCACATCTCAAGTACTAAGCCCAGGACAGACGTGTGCTGGCTAGTGCCAGAGAACAACGATCAGGTCTTCAGATCTGCCAATCTGCCAGAAGCTGTTAACTTCTTAGGGAGCGGCTCCCGAGGTGACGGTTTTGGAGAGTCTGGCGTGCCCAAAGTAAAATGCCTCCCACTCAGGCCCAGAAAATAGGATATGCACATAATTTGTACTATTAGATAAGAAACACTCTGAAGTTTCTAAAAGTGTTAACATAATGTCTGTGAGTATAACAGAAAGTATATAGCAGGCGAAAAACCAGAGGAAAATCCATACGGAATTACAGTTTTTTGTGACCTTTGCTCTGTTTGACAGTCTCCCTATTGATTTCAAAGGCAACCAGCTCCGAGATTTCAGTACCCATGGCTTCCACTAGATGTCAACAGTCTCTATACAAAGCCAGGAAACGGTAGCCCTGACCAGAACGGATAGGAAGAGAATATGGTCAAGTGAGCTCAGATGTCAACAAGATTTTGCAGGTGCGCAACCGAGTGCGCGCTCCACTTTATTTTCCTTTCTTATCGTTCAGGCTACAATCCGGTTTAAATATTATAGTAAATATATATAAAATGATACCTAAGAAAACATTAAAAATAATGTTTGATTTGTTTGGAGAAATATGATAGGTATAATGTGAACGCGTTCTCTTCACGGTTCAATGGGTGGATTTTATGATCATAACGCGCCAACCAAACAGAGATTTATGGATATAATAAATGACTTTTTCTAACAAAAGAAGCATGGATTGTCTTCGTTGGACACTTGGGAAGCCCTCAGGAGAAGTTCTTCGAAAGGTAAGGGATGTTATATTAGCAATTTTACGAGTTTTTTGAGACCTGCGTTGGGTTATGAATTTATGCTAATGGATAAATATTGTAGGTGCTATCCTCAAACAATCAAATGTTGTGCTTTCACCGTAAAGCCTTTTTGAAATCTGACAAGCTGTGATATTGCCAAGAAGCATAGCTTTTAATGACTATGCAACACTTGTATATTGATGAATGTTTAATAATTCAACTTTTGGATTTTAGTTAAGTCAGCCAAGCTGAAGAAGCATGAGCAGCGTCTCCTGCTGGTTCAGAGTGAGCGGTCTGTCTACCAGAAGATGGTTGCTGACTTCAAGACCACCTGTCAAGACCTGAAGTTGTCTCTGGGGCCCCTACTGAACCAGCAAGCAAAGACATCAGGATGCATTTCAGCTTTGATTTTGCTCAACAAGTAAGCAACATTTCCTCCTGATATACACTCCAATTTTTTTTTAAATAAATAATAATAATATATATATACAGTTGAAGTCAGAAGTTTACATACACTTAGGTTGGAGTCATTAAAACTCATTTTTCAACCACTCCACACATTTCTTGTTAACAAACTATAGTTTTGGCAAGTCGGTTAGGACATCTACTTTGTGCATGACACAAGTCATTTTCCCAACAATTGTTTACAGAGATTATTTCACTTATAATTCACTGTATAACAATTCCAGTGGGTCAGAAGTTTACATACACTAAGTTGACAGTGCCTTTAAACAGCTTGGAAAATTCCAGAAAATGATGTCATGGCTTTAGAAGCTTCTGATAGGCTAATTGACATCATTTGATGAAACAAAAATAGAACTGTTTGGCCATAATGACCATCGTTATGTTTGGAGGAGAAAGGGGGAGGCTTGCAAGCCGAAGAACACCATCCCAACCGTGAAGCACGGGGGTGTCAGCATCATGTTGTGGGGGTGCTTTGCTGCAGGAGGGACTGGTGCACTTCACAAAATAGATGGCATCATGAGGAATGGAAAATTATGTGGATATATTGAAGCAACATCTCAAGACATCAGTCAGGAAGTTAAAGCTTGGTCGCAAATGGGTCTTCCAAATGGACAATGACCCCAAGCATACTTCCAAAGTTGTGGCAAAATGGCTTAAGGAAACAAAGTCAAGGTATTGGAGTGGACATCACAAAGCCCTGACGTCAACCCTATAGAAAATGTGTGGGCAGATCTGAAAAAGCGTGTGCGAGCAAGGAGGCTTACAAACCTGACTCAGTTACACCAGCTCTGTCAGGAGGAATGGGTCAAAATTCACCCAACTTATTGTGGGAAGCTTGTGGAAGGCTACCCGAAACGTTTGACCCAAGTTAAACAATTTAAAGGCAATGCTACCAAATACTAATTGAGTGTATGTAAACTTCTGGCCTACTGGGAATGTGACGGAAATTAATAAAAGCTGAATTAAATCATTCTCTCTACTATTATTCTGACATTTCACATTATTAAAATAAAGTGGTGATCCTAACTTACCTAAGACAGGGAATTTTTACTTGGATTAAATGTCAGGAATTGTGAAAAACTGAGTTTAAATGTATTTGGCTGAGGTAAATGTAAACTTCAGACTTCAACCATATATATATATATATATATATATATATATAGTGAGGGAAAAAGTATTTGATCCCCTGCTGATTTTGTACGTTTGCCCACTGACAAAGAAATGACCAGTCTATAATTTTAATGGTAGGTTTATTTGAACAGTGGGAGACAGAATAACAACAAAAAAATCCAGAAAAACGCATGTGAAAAATGTTATAAATTGATTTGCATTTTAATGAGGGAAATAAGTATTTGACCCCTCTGCTAAACATGACTTAGTACTTGGTGGCAAAACCCTTGTTGGCAATCACAGAGGTCAGACGTTTCTTGTAGTTGGCCACCAGGTTTGCACACATCTCAGGAGGGATTTTGTCCCACTCCTCTTTGCAGATCTTCTCCAAGTCATTAAGGTTTTGAGGCTGACGTTTGGCAACTCGAACCTTCAGCTCCCTCCACAGATTTTCTATGGGATTAAGGTCTGGAGACTCCAGGACCTTAATGTGCTTCTTCTTGAGCCACTCCTTTGTTGCCTTGGCCGTGTGTTTTGGGTCATTGTCATGCTGGAATACCCATCCACGGCCCATTTTCAATGCCCTGGCTGAGGGAAGGAGGTTCTCACCCAAGATTTGACGGTACATGGCCCTGTCCATCGTTCCTTTGATGCGATGAAGTTGTCCTGTCCCCTTAGCAGAAAAACACCCCCAAAGCATAATGTTTCCACCTCCATGTTTGACGGTGGGGATGGTGTTCTTAGGGTCATAGGTAGCATTCCTCCTCCTCCAAACACGGCGAGTTGAGTTGATGCCAAAGAGCTCCATTTTGGTCTCATCTGACCACAACACTTTCTCCCAGTTGTCCTCTGAATCATTCAGATGTTCATTGGCAAACTTCAGACGGGCATTTATATGTGCTTTCTTGAGCAGGGGGACCTTGCGGGCCCTGCAGGATTTCAGTCCTTCACGGCGTAGTATATTACCAATTGTTTTCTTGGTGACTATGGTCCCAGCTGCCTTGAGATCATTGACAAGATCCTCCCGTGTAGTTCTGGGCTGATTCCTCATCGTTCTCATGATCATTGCAACTCCACGAGGTGAGATCTTGCATGGAGCCCCAGGCCGAGGGAGATCAGTTCTTTTGTGTTCCATTTGCGAATAATCGCACCAACTGTTGTCACCTTCTCACCAAGCTGCTTGGCGATGGTCTTGTAGCCCATTCCAGCCTTGTGTAGGTCTACAATCTTGTCCCTGACATCCTTGGAGAGCTTTTTGGTCTTGGCCATGGTGGAGAGTTTGGAATCTGATTGATTGCGTCTGTGAACAGGTGTCTTTTATACAGGTAACAAACTGAGATTAGGAGCACTCCCTTTAAGAGTGTGCTCCTAATCTCAGCTCGTTACCTGTATAAAAGACACCTGGGAGACAGAAATCTTTCTGATTGAGAGGGGGTCAAATACTTATTTCCCTCATTAAAATGCAATTTATAACATTTTTCACATATGTTTTTCTGGGACTGAGTGGGCAAACGTACAAAATCAGCAGGGGATCAAATACTTTTTTCCCTCACTGAATATATATATATATATATATATACAGTGGGGCAAAAAAGTATTTAGTCAGCCACCAATTGTGCAATTTCTCCAACTTAAAAAGATGAGAGAGGCCTGTAATTTTCATCATAGGTACACTTCAACTATGACAGACGAAATGAGAAAAAGAAATCCAGAAAATCACATTGTAGGATTTTTTATTTATTTATTTGCAAATTATGGTGGAAAATAAGTATTTGGTCAATAACAAAAGTTTATCTCAATACTTTGTTATATACCCTTTGTTGGCAATGACAGAGGTCAAACGTTTTCTGTAAGTCTTCACAAGGTTTTCACACACTGTTGCTGGTATTTTGGCCCATTCCTCCATGCAGATCTCCTCTAGAGCAGTGATGTTTTGGGGCTGTTGCTGGGCAACACGGACTCCAAAGATTTTCTATGGGGTTGAGATCTGGAGACTGGCTAGGCCACTCCAGGACCTTGAAATGCTTCTTACGAAGCCACTCCTTCGTTGCCCGGGCGGTGTGTTTGGGATCATTGTCATGCTGAAAGACCCAGCCATGTTTCATCTTCAATGCCCTTGCTGATGGAAGAAGGTTTTCACTCAAAATCTCACGATACATGGCCCCATTCATTCTTTCCTTTACACGGATCAGTCGTCCTGGTCTCTTTGCAGAAAAACAGCCCCAAAGCATGATGTTTCCACTCCCATGCTTTACAGTAGGTATGGTGTTCTTTGGATGCAACTCAGCATTCTTTGTCCTCCAAACACGACGAGTTGAGTTTTTACCAAAAAGTTCTATTTTGGTTTCATCTGACCATATGACATTCTCCCAATC
Source organism: Brachymystax lenok tsinlingensis (assembly GCA_030435695.1). NCBI lineage: Eukaryota > Metazoa > Chordata > Actinopteri > Salmoniformes > Salmonidae > Brachymystax > Brachymystax lenok. Next base: position 44,421,186 of record CM059803.1, read on the forward strand.
CTCATCTGGATCATCCAAATGCTCTCTAGCAAACTTCAGTTGGGCCTGAACATGTACTGGCTTAAGCAGGGGGACACGTCTGGCACTGCAGGATTTGAGTCCCTGGCGGCGAGTGTGTCACTGATGGTAGGCTTTGTTACTTTGGTCCCAGCTCTCTGCAGGTCATTCACTAGGTCCCCCGTGTGGTTCTGGGATTTTTGCTCACCGTTCTTGTGATCATTTTGACCCCACGGGTGAGATCTTGCGTGGAGCCCCAGATCGAGGAAGATTATCAGTGGTCTTGTATGTCTTCCATTTCCTAATAATTGCTCCCACAGTTGATTTCTTCAAACCAAGCTGCTTACCTATTGCAGATTCAGTCTTCCCAAACTGGTGCAGGTCTACAATTTTGTTTCTGGTGTCCTTTGACAGCTCTTTGGTCTTGGCCATAGTGGAGTTTGGAGTGTGACTGTTTGAGGTTGTGGACAGGTGTCTTTTATACTGATAACAAGTTCAAACAGGTGCCATTAATACAGGTAATGAGTGGAGGACAGAGGAGCCTCTTAAAGAAGAAGTTACAGGTCTGTGAGAGCCAGAAATCTTGCTTGTTTGTATGTGACCAAATACTTATTTTCCACCATAATTTGCAAATAAATTCATTAAAAATCCTACAATGTGATTTTCTGGATTTTGTTTCCTCATTTTGTCTGTCATAGTTGAAGTGTACCTATGATGAAAATTACAGGCCTCTCTCATCTTTTTAAGTGAGAGAACTTGCACAATTGGTGGCTGACTAAATACTTTTTTGCCCCACTGTATATATATATAATATATATATATATATATATATATATATATATATATATATATATATATATATATAAAACTCAGCAAAAAAAGAAACGTCCTCTCACTGTCAACTGCGTTTATTTTCTTCAAACTTGACATGTGTAAATATTTGTATGAACATAACAAGATTCAACAACTTAGACATAAACCGAACAAGTTCCACAGACATGTGACTAACAGAAATGGAATAATGTGTCCCTGAACAAAGGGAGGGGGTCAAAATCAAAAGTAACAGTCAGTATCTGGTGTGGCCACCAGCTGCATTAAGTACTGCAGTGCATCTCCTCCTCATGGACTGGACCAGATTTGCCAGCTCTTGCTGTGAGATGTTACCCCACTCTTCCACCAAGGCACCTGCAAGTTCCCGGACATTTCTGAAGGGAATGGCCCTAGCCCTCACCCTCCGATCCAACAGGTCCCAGACGTGCTCAATGGGATTGAGATCCGGGCTCTTCGCTGGCCATGACAGAACACTGACATTCCTGTCTTGCAGGAAATCACACACAGAACGAGCAGTATGGTTGGTGTCATTGTCATGCTGGAGGGTCATGTCAGGATGAGCCTGCAGGAAGGGTACCACGTGAGGGAGGAGGATGTCTTCCCTGTAACGCACAGCGTTGAGATTTCCTGCAATGACAACAAGCTCAGTCCGATGATGCTGTGACACACCGCCCCAGACCATGACGGACCCTCCACCTCCAAATCGATCCCGCTCCAGAGTACAGGCCTCGGTGTAACGCTCATTCCTCATTCCTAAACGCGAATCCGAGACAAAACCGCGACTCGTCAGTGAAGAGCACTTTTTGCCAGTCCTGTCTGGTCCAGCGACGGTGGGTTTGTGCCCATAGACGACGTTGTTGCCGGTGATGTCTGGTGAGGACCTGCCTTACAACAGGCCTACAAGCCCTCAGTCCAGTCTCTCTCAGCCTATTGCGGACAGTCTGAGCACTGATAGAGGGATTGTGGGTTCCTGGTGTAACTCGGGCAGTTGTTGTTGCCATCCTGTACCTGTCCCGCAGGTGTGATGTTCGGATGTACCGATCCTGTGCAGGTGTTGTTACACGTGGTCTGCCACTGCGAGGACAATCAGCTGTCTGTCCTGTCTCCCTGTAGCGCTGTCTTAGGCGTCTCAGTACGGACATTGCAATTTATTGCCCTGGTCATCTCTGTAGTCCTCATGCCTCCTTGCAGCATGCCTAAGGCACGTTTACGCAGATGAGCAGGGACCCTGGGCGTCTTTCTTTTGGTGTTTTTCAGTCAGTAGAAAGGCCTCTAGTATCCTAAGTTTTCATAACTGTGACCTTAATTGCCTACCGTCTGTAAGCTGTTAGTGTCTTAATGACCGTTCCACAGGTGCATGTTCATTAATTGTTTATGGTTCATTGAATAAGCATTCAAACAGTGTTTAAACCCTTTACAAATGAAGATCTGTGAAGTAATTTGGATTTTTACAAAATATCTTTGAAAGACAGGGTCCTGAAAAAGAGATGTTTCTTTTTTTGCTGAGTTTATATGGGAGTTAGGCAAATACCTTTCACTGAGGGTGTAAAGACAGATTGACAGGGGTGAGACAATTAATTGTAATATATCATAATGTTATTCTGTTGTTTGCAGGTGCACTATCCTACTGACCCTATGTAGCCAGGTCCCATCTACTATCCTTCTGACCCTATGTAGCCAGGTCCCATCTACTATCCTTCTGACCCTATGTAGCCAGGTCCCGTCTACTATAATTCTGACCCTATGCAGCCAGGTCCCGTCTACTATAATTCTGACCCTATGCAGCCAGGTCCCGTCTACTATAATTCTGACCCTATGCAGCCAGGTCCCGTCTACTATAATTCTGACCCTATGCAGCCAGGTCCCATCTACTATAATTCTGACCCTATGCAGCCAGGTCCCATCTACTATAATTCTGACCCTATGTAGCCAGGTCCCATCTACTATCCTTCTGACCCTATGTAGCCAGGTCCCATCTACTATCTTTCTGACCCTATGCAGCCAGGTCCCATCTACTATCCTTCTGACCCTATGTAGCCAGGTCCCATCTACTATCCTTCTGACCCTATGTAGCCAGGTCCCATCTACTATCCTTCTGACCCTATGTAGCCAGGTCCCATCTACTATCCTTCTGACCCTATGTAGCCAGGTCCCATCTACTATCCTTCAGACCATATGCAGCCAGGTCCCATCTACTATCCTTCTGACCCTATGCAGCCAGGTCCCATCTACTATCCTTCTGACCCTATGTAGCCAGGTCCCATCTACTATCCTACTGACCCTATGTAGCCAGGTCCCATCTACTATCCTTCTGACCCTATGTAGCCAGGTCCCATCTACTATCCTTCTGACCCTATGCAGCCAGGTCCCATCTACTATCCTTCTGACCCTATGCAGCCAGGTCCCATCTACTATCCTTCTGACCCTATGTAGCCAGGTCCCATCTACTATCCTTCAGACCCTATGCAGCCAGGTCCCATCTACTATCCTTCTGACCCTATGCAGCCAGGTCCCATCTACTATCCTTCAGACCCTATGCAGCCAGGTCCCATCTACTATCCTTCAGACCCTATGTAGCCAGGTCCCATCTACTATCCTTCTGACCCTATGTAGCCAGGTCCCATCTACTATCCTTCAGACCCTATGCAGCCAGGTCCCATCTACTATCCTTCAGACCCTATGTAGCCAGGTCCCATCTACTATCCTTCTGACCCTATGTAGCCAGGTCCCATCTACTATCCTTCAGACCCTATGTAGCCAGGTCCCATCTACTATCCTTCTGACCCTATGTAGCCAGGTCCCATCTACTATCCTACTGACCCTATGTAGCCAGGTCCCATCTACTATCCTTCAGACCCTATGTAGCCAGGTCCCATCTACTATCCTTCTGACCCTATGTAGCCAGGTCCCATCTACTATCCTACTGACCCTATGTAGCCAGGTCCCATCTACTATCCTTCAGACCCTATGTAGCCAGGTCCCATCTACTATCCTTCTGACCCTATGTAGCCAGGTCCCATCTACTATCCTACTGACCCTATGTAGCCAGGTCCCATCTACTATCCTACTGACCCTATGTAGCCAGGTCCCATCTACTATCCTTCAGACCCTATGTAGCCAGGTCCCATCTACTATCCTTCTGATCCTATGTATCCAGGTCCCATCTACTATTTCTTCACCAACTACGGAGTTGGGGAAACACGTGTGGACCTGAATTGTGATAACTGCAGTGGCCAAACCAAGAACAAGGTTGTGCTCTGGTATTGTGCCTGGTGGACCACCAACTTTTCCCCCGACCGGTGCTTCAGCCTCATCAAGCAGCGCTTCAGAAAGACCAGAGTGAACACTTTGTCTGAGATTGCTGGTGTTGTGAAGGACAGCACTGTGACAGGGGTCAACATCCCACAGCTGATTGGACTGGAGGATGGTACGGTGCTGGTGCTGTGAAGGACAGCACTGTGACAGGGGTCAACATCCCACAGCTGGTTGGACTGGAGGATGGTACGGTGCTGGTGTTGTGAAGGACAGCACTGTGACAGGGGTCAACATCCCACAGCTGATTGGACTGGAGGATGGTACGTGCTGGTGGTGTGAAGGACAGCACTGTGAAGGGGGTCAACATCCCACAGCTGATTGGACTGGAGGATGGTACGGTGCTGGTGTTGTGAAGGACAGCACTGTAACAGGGGTCAACATCCCACAGCTGATTGGACTGGAGGATGGTACGGTGCTGGTGTTGTGAAGGACAGCACTGTGACAGGGGTCAACATCCCACAGCTGGGTTGGACTGGAGGATGGTACGGTGCTGGTGGTGTGAAGGACAGCACTGTGACAGGGGTCAACATCCCACAGCTGATTGGACTGGAGAATGGTACGGTGCTGGTGGTGTGAAGGACAGCACTGTAACAGGGGTCAACATCCCACAGCTGGATTGGACTGGAGGATGGTACGGTGCTGGTGGTGTGAAGGACAGCACTGTGACAGGGGTCAACATCCCACAGCTGGGTTGGACTGGAGGAACGTACGGTGCTGGTGGTGTGAAGGACAGCACTGTGACAGGGGTCAACATCCCACAGCTGGTTGGACTGGAGGATGGTACGGTGCTGGTGGTTTGAAGGACAGCACTGTGACAGGGGTCAACATCCCACAGCTGGTTGGACTGGAGGATGGTACGGTGCTGGTGGTGTGAAGGACAGCACTGTGACAGGGGTCAACATCCCACAGCTGATTGGACTGGAGGATGGTACGGTGCTGGTGGAAAGCTATGCCTGGCAACAACACCTGACTCCGTACTTCAGGCCACTGCCACAGATCAAGCAGTACCAGCACTTCAGGTGAATATACTTTTCATTGTATTGTATGAGGTTATTCTTCTTATCTAAACTTGGGAGGTGAATTGCTGTTGTGCAAGGTTGTAATGTCTTCTACATTTTTTGGGTTATTTTTTGTTTTACAGCTTCGATGCTCTGGAGCCTGGTGTTGTTGTGGCCAAGGAGCGTTCGGACTCAGTCGGGACCAGGCTTCACAACGCTGACATCCTTCCTCCCATAGATGGTCTGTCTGTACAAGTACCACCTGGACTGGACACAGCTAGACAAACTTATATTTTTGAGAAGATCAGGGAGTTTTGCTAAGAGGCGATGGACATCACATGCCCTGCACCAAAGTCAAGGGCAGGACAGAAACAGGCTCTGCAAATACAGATTCCCTTGTTCATGTGGGGTTCGGATGGACCAGTCATCAGCACTATCTGCAGCTCTATTCACATGACTCTCTCCTAACACACACGCCATACGTTGCTGCTACTATCTACAGTGAGGGAAAAGTATTTGATCCCCTGCTGATTTTGTATGTTTGCCCACTGACAAAGAAATGATCAGTCTATAATTTTAATGGTAGCTTTATTTGAACAGTGAGAGACAGAATAACAAAACAAAAAAATCCAGAAAAATGTATGTGAAAAATGTTATAAATGGAATTGCATTTTAATGAGGGAAATAAGTATTTGACCCCCTCTCAATCAGAAAGATTTCTGGCTTCCAGGTGTCTTTTATACAGGTAACGAGCTGAGATTAGGAGCACACTCTTAAAGGGAGTGCTCCTAATCTCAGTTTGTTACCTGTATAAAAGACACCTGTTCACAGAAGCAATCAATCAATCAGATTCCAAACTCTCCACCATGGCCAAGACCAAAGAGCTCTCCAAGGATGTCAGGGACAAGATTGTAGACGTACACAAGGCTGGAATGGGCTACAAGACCATCGCCAAGCAGCTTGGTGAGAAGGTGACAACAATTGGTGCGATTATTCGCAAATGGAAGAAACACAAAAGAACTGTCAATCTCCCTCGGCCTGGGGCTCCATGCAAGATCTCACCTCGTGGAGTTGCAATGATCATGAGAACGGTGAGGAATCAGCCCAGAACTACACGGGAGGATCTTGTCAATGATCTCAAGGCAGCTGGGACCATAGTCACCAAGAAAACAATTGGTAATACACTACGCCGTGAAGGACTGAAATCCTGCAGGGCCCGCAAGGTCCCCCTGCTCAAGAAAGCACATATACATGCCCGTCTGAAGTTTGCCAATGAACATCTGAATGAATCAGAGGACAACTGGGTGAAAGTGTTGTGGTCAGATGAGACCAAAATGGAGCTCTTTGGCATCAACTCAACTCGCCGTGTTTGGAGGAGGAGGAATGCGGCCTATGACCCCAAGAACACCATCCCCACCGTCAAACATGGAGGTGGAAACATTATGCTTTGGGGGTGTTTTTCTGCTAAGGGGACAGGACAACTTCACCGCATCAAAGGGACGATGGACGGGGCCATGTACCGTCAAATCTTGGGTGAGAACCTCCTTCCCTCAGCCAGGGCATTGAAAATGGGTCGTGGATGGGTATTCCAGCATGACAATGACCCAAAACAAACGGCCAAGGCAACAAAGGAGTGGCTCAAGAAGAAGCACATTAAGGTCCTGGAGTGGCCTAGCCAGTCTCCAGACCTTAATCCCATAGAAAATCTGTGGAGGGAGCTGAAGGTTCGAGTTGCCAAAAGTCAGCCTCGAAACCTTAATGACTTGGAGAAGATCTGCAAAGAGGAGTGGGACAAAATCCCTCCTGAGATGTGTGCTAACCTGGTGGCCAACTGCAAGAAACGTCTGACCTCTGTGATTGCCAACAAGGGTTTTGCCACCAAGTACTAAGTCATGTTTTGCAAAGGGGTCAAATACTTATTTCCCTCATTAAAATGCAATTCCATTTATAAAATTTTTCACATGTGTTCTTCTGGATTTTTTTGTTGTTATTCTGTCTCTCACTGTTCAAATAAACCTACCATTAAAATTATAGACTGATCATTTCTTTGTCAGTGGGCAAACGTACAAAATCAGCAGGGGATCAAATACTTTTTTCCCTCACTGTAGTTTAGTATCCTGCTGCTCAGCCACTTTACCCCTGATTGTATGCATATAACTACCTCATCTATCACTGATATGGTTATTGATATAGTTCTTGTACATACTGTATATGTTTATATTGACACTATCTATTTCTGATATTAGTACTACGCAAGTAACCATTTGGCTGTACTGTTTACACCTTCTGTAGAGACGCTGTCACGTCCTGGCCATAGATAGCCCTTTTGGCTGCTCTATGGTGGTTTTGGTCAGGACGTGAGCAGGGGTGTTTTTTGTTCTATGTTTTATTTTCTATGTTTGGTTTGTAGATGGTTCCCAATTAGAGGCAGCTGAGTGTTGTTTCCTCTAATTGGGGACCATATATATGTTTGTTCTTTTCCCCACTTGCGGTGTGGGTCATTGTTTATGTGTGAGTACCTGTATGTGCTACACCTTCGTTACGGTCGGGGTCGTTGTATTTGTTTTGGTATGTTCAGTGGTGTGTGCACTTTGTAGCCACACCGGTGTTACGATCTTCGTTTGTTCTTTATTTTTACCAGTTACGTAATAAATAAAATATGTATACTGGATACCTCGCTGCACCTTGGTCCAATTCTGTCCACGGCCATGACAGACGCATCTACTAAGCAAGATGTGGGCTAAAAATACTATCAAGTACTACTTAAGTATTTTTGGGGGGTATCTGTACTTTACTTTACTATTTATATTTTTGGTAACTTTTACTTTTACTTCACTACATTCCGAAATAAAATAATGTACTTTTTACTCCATACATTTTCCCTGACAGGAGAATTGTCAAATTCACACACTTATCAAATGAACATCCTTACTGCATCTGATCTGGAAGACTCACTAAACACAAATGCTTATGTCTGAGTGTTGGAGTGTGCCCCTGGCTATCCGTCAATAAAAATAAAATAATAATTATGCCGTCTGGTTTAATATAAGGAATTTGAAATTATTTATACTTTTACTTTTGATACTTACGTACATTTTAGCAACACTTCAGTATTTTTAAAACCAAATACGTTTAGACTTTTACTCAAGTAGTATTTTACTGGGTGACTTTTACTTGAGTCATTTTCTATTAAGGTATTTTTACTTTTACTTAAGTATGACAATTTAGTACTTTTTCAACCACTGGATGTGGCTGGGGCTTATAGCATTTCTTTAACATGACCAATCAATTTAGACAAGTGTGTCTGGTTAAGCGTCATCTACTATTTATAAATATTTTTATCTTGACACTTTCTGTTTAAATTGAAATGTTCCTTATTGTAGGCTACTACCACTTTTAGTCTTAATCTTTACTACACTACTCACTGTTTAGCACATGACCTCACATGTGAATCCTTAAAGAGATGGGTGGGGCTGGCTTAAGAGTGTGTGAACAATGCTGAATGATGGTAGACAAAGGAAAGCTCTCCAGTAGGTACCAAAACATTCAAAGGCCCTTTTCTCAAAAGTGAGTTTACAAGTTTATAAAAGCAGTTTCAAAGCAGAATTACTTTCCCATTTTCCTCAAATGCAGTGTATGATATACCATTTTGTAGCTCCGGTCGGTCACATATTATGTCTGTTTGGGCTTCTGGCGGTCAATTTGCAGTATACAAATGATTTGTAATTATGTTCCGGCCCCTGACCAATCCGCTCCAGAAAGAAATGTGCCTGCGGCTGAATGGAGTTGATGATCCCTGCTGTAGAGGATATTAAGCAGCAACAAAGCTATGCTTGAGTGGAAAGTAACCAAAGGATACAGTAGGCCTAGCGGTTAGGAGCATTGGGACAGTACCCGAAAGGTCACTGGTGCGAATCCCTGAGCTGAATAGGTGAAAAATCTGTCGATGTGCTCTTGAACAAGGCACTTAGTCCTAATTGCTCTTGCAAGTCGCTCTGGATAAGATTGTCTGCTAAATGACAAATTAAATGTACCTCACGACAAAGTTAACAAGGTAGGCCTGTACATTTTGAATGAATAACAAAGAAACAAACTATTGATAACTATGTCTAATTGAACACAGAGTAAAACTGTAAATACATGTGAATTGGACAGGCTATGGCATGGCATCTCAAAGTGGGTCCTTGGTGTGAAGGAATCCACTCTGATGACAGAATAGAGAGAACAGAGGATAGGAGAAGAGAGAAGAAAAAGGAAGATGGAATAAATTCAGAAGAGATAGAGATAAGGAGAGATAGACTAAGAGGAAGAGAGATAGGAATGGGGAGATGGAGAGGAGAAAAGATAATGAAGAAAGATATAGTGCAGATATGATCCAAAGAAAACATGTTACAGCCTACAGTTTATGTGTCCTTTAGAGTTTAGGCTGTTAATTATTCCATGAAGTTACATTCAGATAAATCATCTATTTTCCAGGGCGACCATGAAGGCTTCTTCAGAATTAAACTCAATCATGTAACAGGACAGGACACAGCTAAAACATATACAATAACATACATTACATCTACATAGGCCTAACATGAAATGAGAAACAGTAAACTAACACAATATCTTTGTTTTTCTATATATAGTCACACTATGGAGCTTTTGGGTGCTGCTGCTGGTTAAGGTGTCAGGACACCAGATCAAACACCAGTCATGGTTTGTGAGCGAGGAAGATATACTTTTAACCAAGGAGCATGACGTCCAATACATATGGAGCATACATACTTAGTCCTGCCGAGGAAGGGCAGATCTTCATCTTATTGGCTGAGAAGGAGGAGGAGTAGCCCTAGTGATCTGATTGGCTGAGCTGCAGTGTGAGGTGTTCTTGCGTAACCCTGGGTTACTGTGGTGTTCTGTTCTGTGTTTCCAGGTGACAGCGTCTAATGAGGGTTCTGGCCCAACAACCTGACAGATCCTTTGATTGGAATGTTAATTTAGGGGGTATAGAGAGAGTGTGATTCACCATGCTTCAATATTTACCCAGTCTCAGAAGCTCAACCTTACAGCTGCAGAAGGCCCAACAGAGGGCTTGCTTGTCTGGCGAGGGGGAAGCACGGAGAATGGGAATGTCTACTCATGGGGTTTCTGAAGCAACAAACAGCTAAGAAGAGGAAAGGAATCACACGTCTGTTTTCCTGACTCCTCTCACCCCTGAAACCCCGACACATGGGGGAGGATGGGGGGGTGACAACTTACCGCTGAAACAGTGAGGAATGAGAGAGAGAGAGAGAGAGAGAGAGAGAGAGAGAGACAGAGGGTTACATACACAGACACCATCAGACACCATCAGACACCAGTAACATCATGTTGTAGTTAACAATACCATACTAGCAGACACCATCAGACACCAGTAACATCATGTTGTAGTTAACAACACCCCACTAGCAGACACCATCAGGCACCAGTAACGTCATGTTGTAGTTAACAACACCCCGCTAGCAGACACCATCAGACACCAGTAACATCATGTTTTAGTTAACAACACCCCACTAGCAGACACCATCAGGCACCAGTAACGTCATGTTGTAGTTAACAATACCATGCTAGCAGACACCATCAGACACCAGTAACGTCATTTTGTAGTTAACAACACCCCGCTAGCAGACACCATCAGACACCAGTAACGTCATGTTGTAGTTAACAACACCCCACTAGCAGACACCATCAGACACCAGTAACATCATGTTGTAGTTAACAATACCATACTAGCAGACACCATCAGACACCAGTAACATCATGTTGTAGTTAACAATACCATACTAGCAGACACCATCAGACACCAGTAACATCATGTTGTAGTTAACAATACCAATGGTAGCAGACACCATCAGACACCAGTAACATAAGGTTGTAGTTAACAATACCATGCTAGCAGACACCATCAGACACCAGTAACATCATGTTGTATTAAACAATACCATACTAGCAGACACCATCAGACACCAGTAACATCATGTTGTAGTTAACAATACCATACTAGCAGACACCATCAGACACCAGTAACATCATGTTGTAGTTAACAATACCATACTAGCAGACACCATCAGACACCAGTAACATCATGTTGTAGTTAACAATACCATACTAGCAGACACCATCAGACACCAGTAACATTATGTTGTAGTTAACAATACCAATGGTAGCAGACACCATCAGACACCAGTAACATCATGTTGTATTTAACAATACCAATGGTAGCAGACACCATCAGACACCAGTAACATCATGTTGTAGTTAACAATACCAATGGTAGCAGACACCATCAGACACCAGTAACATCATGTTGTAGTTAACAATACCATACTAGCAGACACCATTAGACACCAGTAACATCATGTTGTAGTTAACAATACCATACTAGCAGACACCATCAGACACCAGTAACATCATGTTGTAGTTAACAATACCAATGGTAGCAGACACCATCAGACACCAGTAACATAAGGTTGTAGTTAACAATACCATGCTAGCAGACACCATCAGACACCAGTAACATCATGTTGTATTTAACAATACCATACTAGCAGACACCATCAGACCCCAGTAACATAATGTTGTAGTTAACAATACCAATGGTAGCAGACACCATCAGACACCAGTAACATAATGTTGTAGTTAACAATACCAATGGTAGCAGACACCATCAGACACCAGTAACATCATGTTGTAGTTAACAATACCAATGGTAGCAGACACCATCAGACACCAGTAACATCATGTTGTATTTAACAATACCCCACTAGCAGACACCATCAGACACCAGTAACATCATGTTGTATTTAACAATACCATACTAGCAGACACCATCAGACACCAGTAACATTATGTTGTAGTTAACAATACCATACTAGCAGACACCATCAGACACCAGTAACATCATGTTGTATTTAACAATACCATACTAGCAGACACCATCAGACACCAGTAACATCATGTTGTAGTTAACAATACCATACTTGCAGACACCATCAGACACCAGTAACATCATGTTGTAGTTAACAATACCATACTAGCAGACACCATCAGACACCAGTAACATCATGTTGTATTTAACAATACCATACTAGCAGACACCATCAGACACCAGTAACGTCATGTTGTAGTTAACAATACCAATGGTAGCAGACACCATCAGACACCAGTAACATCATGTTGTAGTTAACAATACCATACTAGCAGACACCATCAGACACCAGTAACATCATGTTGTAGTTAACAATACCATACTAGCAGACACCATCAGACACCAGTAACATCATGTTGTAGTTAACAATACCAATGGTAGCAGACACCATCAGACACCAGTAACATAAGGTTGTAGTTAACAATACCATGCTAGCAGACACCATCAGACACCAGTAACATCATGTTGTATTTAACAATACCATACTAGCAGACACCATCAGACACCAGTAACATCATGTTGTAGTTAACAATACCATACTAGCAGACACCATCAGACACCAGTAACATCATGTTGTAGTTAACAATACCATACTAGCAGACACCATCAGACACCAGTAACATCATGTTGTAGTTAACAATACCAATGGTAGCAGACACCATCAGACACCAGTAACATTATGTTGTAGTTAACAATACCAATGGTAGCAGACACCATCAGACACCAGTAACATCATGTTGTAGTTAACAATACCATACTAGCAGACACCATCAGACACCAGTAACATCATGTTGTAGTTAACAATACCATACTTGCAGACACCATCAGACACCAGTAACATCATGTTGTAGTTAACAATACCAATGGTAGCAGACACCATCAGACACCAGTAACATAAGGTTGTAGTTAACAATACCATGCTAGCAGACACCATCAGACACCAGTAACATCATGTTGTATTTAACAATACCATACTAGCAGACACCATCAGACACCAGTAACATCATGTTGTAGTTAACAATACCATACTAGCAGACACCATCAGACACCAGTAACATCATGTTGTAGTTAACAATACCATACTAGCAGACACCATCAGACACCAGTAACATCATGTTGTAGTTAACAATACCAATGGTAGCAGACACCATCAGACACCAGTAACATTATGTTGTAGTTAACAATACCAATGGTAGCAGACACCATCAGACACCAGTAACATCATGTTGTATTTAACAATACCATACTAGCAGACACCATCAGACACCAGTAACATCATGTTGTAGTTAACAATACCATACTAGCAGACACCATCAGACACCAGTAACATCATGTTGTAGTTAACAATACCAATGGTAGCAGACACCATCAGACACCAGTAACATCATGTTGTAGTTAACAATACCAATGGTAGCAGACACCATCAGACACCAGTAAAATCATGTTGTATTTAACAATACCATACTAGCAGACACCATCAGACACCTTTAGACCCCAGTAACATAATGTTGTAGTTAACAATACCAATGGTAGCAGACACCATCAGACACCAGTAACGTAATTTTGTAGTTAACGCTCTCCTAACTTTAACACCAAACATGCTAAAAAGGTTCTCTGAAATGTTTTGCTAACATAGACCGAATGTTCCCCTAACTCATGGAATATTGGACACTCAAACACTATGGGAACATTAAATGTTAAATGATTAAAAAAAATCTCTCTGACTAAAATTGTTAGCTGGGTATCCAGTCATGGAATTGTTCACTACAGCATGATGTTACTGGTGTCTGATGGTGTCTGCTAGCGGGGTGTTGTTAACTACAGCATGATGTTACTGGTGTCTGATGCTCTACAGCTGCAGACAACCATGCATCTGTTTCGAACCCTTAGGGAGCTAACACGATTCTTCAGGTCGGCTCTCAAACTCGGTTCTCATTCATCAACGTTGAGGATTGTACTTCGTCAGTCACAGGCTTCATTAGGAAATATAATGATGATATTGTACCCACAATAACAATCCGGACATACCCCAAACAAAAACCCTGGAAGAACGGAGAAATCCATACCATGCTGAGAGTCTGTACTGCAGCATTCAACGTCAGCAGAACGAACCCAGGTTACTTGTTGGTGCACGACACATACAAGGCAAGCAGGTATCAGCACCGCAAATGCATTAGGGATGCAAAAAGACAATACAGACGCAAACTTGAAACGATGTTCGACAACTCAGACTCAAGATGCATGTGGCAAGGACTACAGACTATCACGGACTACATAGGCAAATCCAGCTGTGTGTTGCCCACCGAAGTCTTCCTCCCAGACGAACTTAACACATTTTACGTTTGCTTTGAAGCAGACAATACTGAGCCATCCAGGAAGACTCTAGCTGCTCCAGACAATACTGAGCCATCCAGGAAGACTCTAGCTGCTCCAGATGAGCCATCCAGGAAGACTCTAGCTGCTCCAGACAATACTGAGCCATCCAGGAAGACTCTAGCTGCTCCAGATGAGCCATCCAGGAAGACTCTAGCTGCTCCAGACAATACTGAGCCATCCAGGAAGATTCTAGATGCTCCAGACAATACTGAGCCATCCAGGAAGACTCTCTCTGCTCCAGACAATACTGAGCCATCCAGGAAGACTCTAGCTGCTCCAGACAATACAGAGCCATCCAGGAAGACTCTAGCTGCTCCAGACAATACAGAGCCATCCAGGAAGACTCTAGCTGCTCCAGATGACCAGGTGCTTTCGCTCTCCGAGGCTGACGTGAGGAAAACTCTTATAAGAGTGAACACTCCCAAAGCCGTCGGTCCACATGGCACCCCTGGCCGCGTCCTCAGAGTGTTTGCTGACCAGCTGGCGGGTGTCTTCTTTGACATCTTCAACCTGGCCCTGTCCCAAACTGTAGTCTCCACTTACTTCAATGAGATCACAATCGTCCCAGTGCCCAAGTAAAGCAAGGTGACATGCCCAAATGACTATCACCCCGTCGCACTCACCCCGGTCATCATGAAGTGCTTGAGAAGCTGGTCATGGTCCACATCAAGGCCAGCATGCCAGGCACATTGATTACAGCATTCAACACTATTGTTTCCTCCAAGCTCAACACCAAGCTCAGAGCCCTGGGTCTGGACACCCCCCTCTGCAACTGGATCCTGGACTTCCTGATGGGCAGACCACAAGCTGTCAGAATTGGCAACAACACCTCCTTCACACTGACTCTTAACTCCATCATGAAGTTTGCTGATGAAACCACGGTTGTAGGCCAAATAACCAACAACAACGAATCAGCCTATAGGGAAGAGGTAAGTGAACTGGCATTGTGTCACCAAGACAACAACCTCTTCCTCTACATCAGCAAAACAAAGGAGTTGACTGTCGACCTCAGGAAGCATTTTAGGGAAGATGCCCCTATCCACATTAACTGGACTGCAGTAGAGAGTCAGCAGTTTTAAGTTCCTCGCCGTCCACATCACTGAGGAATTGACATGGACCAACAACACCACTACGATCCACATCACTGAGGACTTGACATGGACCAACAACACCACTACGATCCACATCACTGAGGACTTGACATGGACCAACAACACCACTACGATCCACATCACTGAGGACTTGACATGGACCAACAACACCACTACGATCCACATCACTGAGGACTTGACATGGACCAACAACACCACTACGATCCACATCACTGAGGACTTGACATGGACCAACAACACCACTACGATCCACATCACTGAGGACTTGACATGGACCAACAACACCACTACGATCCACATCACTGAGGACTTGACATGGACCAACAACACCACTACGATCCACATCACTGAGGACTTGACATGGACCAACAACACCACTACGATCCACATCACTGAGGACTTGACATGGACCAACAACACCACTACGATCCACATCACTGAGGAATTGACATGAACCAACAACACCACTACGATCCACATCACTGAGGACTTGACATGGACCAACAACACCACTACGATCCACATCACTGGCCCAGAACAGAGTGGCATGTCTTACTCTAAATGAACCCAGAAAGAGGGCTAATGTTAATACTATGCATGCCAGTCTCTCTTGGCTGAGAGTTGAGGAAAGACTGACTGCGTCACTTCTTGTTTATCTAAGAAACATTAATGTGTTGGAAATTGTTTGCAAAGTCAACTTACACACAGCACTGACAGACACACTTACCCCACCAGACATGCCACCAGGGGTCTTTTCCCAGTCCCCAGGTCCAGAACAAATTCAAGGAAACGTACAGTATTATACAGAGACATGAGTGCATGGAACTCCCTTCCATCTTATATAGCGCAAGTGAACAACAAACCTGGTTTCAAAAAACAGATAAAGCAACACCTCACGGCACAATGCCTCTCCACCAGGTGACCTACTTGTTGTGTGTATGTACTGACATGTATGTGTAACTGATAGATACACACACACACAGACACTTCTTGGAGTAACCCTGGATTGTAAACTGTCATGGTCAAAACATATTGATACAACAGTAGCTAAGATGGGGAGAAGTCTGTCCATAATAAAGCACTGCTCTGCCTTCTTAACAGCACTATCAACAAGGCAGGTCCTACAGGCTCTAGTTTTGTCACACCTGGACTACTGTTCAGACGTGTGGTCAGGTGCCACAAAGAGGGACTTAGGAAAATTGCAATTGGTTCAGAACAGGAAAGCACGGCTGGCAACCATTAATACTATGCATGTCAATCTCTCCTGGCTCAAAGTAGAGGAGAGATTAGCCTTATCACTACTGGTATTTGTGAGAGATATTGACATGTTGAAAGCACCGAGCTGAATGTTGAAACAACTAGCCCACAGCTCAGAGGTCTCTACACAGTCCCCAAGTCCAGACCAGACTATGGGAGGCACACAGTAATACTATGCATGTCAATCTCTCCTGGCTCAAAGTAGAGCCATGACTACATGGAACTCTATTCCACATCAGGTAACTGATGCAGCAGTAGAATCAGATTGAAAAACCAGATAAAATACACCTTATGGA
This sequence comes from Brachymystax lenok tsinlingensis, assembly GCA_030435695.1. Lineage (NCBI taxonomy): Eukaryota > Metazoa > Chordata > Actinopteri > Salmoniformes > Salmonidae > Brachymystax > Brachymystax lenok. The sequence continues at coordinate 44,438,317 of CM059803.1, forward strand.
ACAGCGGGACTGTGAAGAGACAAAAACACAACTTGCTCAATTTCCACATTATTCATTACGAGATGTAGTTGAGGTTTAGGGTTTATTGAATGATGTCCCAAATACAATGCTTTTAGTTTTTGAAATATTTAGGACTAACTTATTCCTTGCCACCCACTCTGAAACTAACTGCAGCTCTTTATTAAGTGTTGCAGTCATTTCAGTCGCTGTGGTAGCTGACCTGTATAGTGTTGAGTCATCCACATACATAGACACTCTGGCTTTACTGTGACACAATCAATAGAGACCTGGGCCAACTTTTAGGTTTGAGGAGAAAACCTATTATATGACTAAATAGTAAATATCTCTGAGTGCTGATATATGGGCCGCAAGGATTTCATCATCAGGACCATCCCATCCACCCACACACACAGCTCTGTGTCTCAGAAGTGCAGATTCATATCCGTGTTCCATACTGGTCTGAAAGGGGGAGGGCCTTACTGCTCCTCCCCTGCTATGATTGGTGCAGAGCTGATTGGCAGCTGCTGCATCTGGCTTCAATTTGGTTGTTTTGGGGATCCTCCTTTTGAGGAGAGAGAAGAGAGGAGGGGAGGAGAGGAGGGGAAGAGAATGGAGGAGAGGAGGGGAGAAGAGAGGAGAAGAGAGGAGGGGAGGAAAATGGAGGAGAAGAGAGGAGGGGAGGAGAAGAGAGGAGGGGAGGGGAAGGGAGGAGGAGGAGGAGGAGAGAGAGAGAGAGAGAGAGAGGAGGGGAGGGAAGGGGCGGAGGGGAGGAGAAGAGAGGAGGGGAGGGGAAGGGAGGAGGGGAGGGGAAGGGAGGAGGGGAGGAGAGGAGAGGAGAGGAGAAGAGAGGAGGGGAGGAGAATGGGGGAGAAGAGAGGAGGAGAATGGGGGAGAAGAGAGGAGGGGAGAAGACAGGAGGGGAGGATAATTTTTTATTGATAGATTTTTTTTACCTTTATTTAGTCAGTTAAGAACAAATTCTTATTTACAATTACGGCCTACACCGGCTAAACCTGGTTTAGGCCGCCCTATGGGACTCCCAACACGGCCGGATGTGATACAGCCTGGAGGAGAAGAAAGAGGGAAAGGAGAGAGGAGGGAATGAGAAAGGAGGAGCGGGGGAGGGTGTAGGCTTTAAGATAAGATTCCTCTGGTTTTGACGGACTGGGCCAGCTGATTGGGCCTAAAGGGTTTTGTAAGATGAACGGGGGTCTTGGTAACGTGACAGCAGGGGTAAGACAAATTAAATCACATTTTATTGGTCACATACACATGGTTAGCAGATGTTAATGCGAGTGTAGTAAAAGGGTCCCCTCCTGCTTCTAAAGGCGGATGGGAGCTTGAGAGGTCGGGGCCACGGGAGGCCTACCCTGACCTGCCCTCCTGTCCTCCTGCCTTGTCCTGTCCTTCCCTGTCCTCTCTTGTCCTGCCTCCTGTCCTGCCCTGTCCTTTCATCCTGTCCTGTGTCCTTCCCTGTCCTGTCCTCTTCTGTCCTCCTGTCTTGCTGTTCTGTTCTGTCCTGTCCTCCTGTCCTGTCCTCCTGTCCTGTCCTCCTGTCTGGTTCTGTCCTCCAGTGCTGTTCTGCCCTTTCCTGTCCTCCTGTCCTGCTGTCTTGTCCTCCTGTCCTGCTGTCCTGTCCTCCTGTCCTGCTGTCCTGTCCTCCTGTCCTGCTGTCCTGTCCTCCTGTCCTGTCCTCCTGTCTGGTTCTGTCCTCCAGTGCTGTTCTGCCCTTTCCTGTCCTCCTGTCCTCCTGTCCTGCTGTCCTGTCTTCCTGTCCTGTCCTGTCCTGCTGTCCTCCTGTCCTGTCCTCCTGTCCTGTCCTGTCCTCCTGACTGTCCAGAGTGAAGTTTGCAACATTTACCCTCCTGAAAAACAATCTCTCTCTCTCTCTCTCACACACACACACACACAGACACACACACAGACACACACACACAGACACAGAGACAATGTTCTACATGCAGCGTGACTGTAACACCTTCTAATCAGTAACAGTGTGGACAACAACGTGTGTGCAATCATTAACTGTAATCTATAATGTTCATAAATGATCATTAGAACATGCTGACAATGTCACATTAAGACAAAGGAACAGCAGACAGACAGACAGACACACGCAGGCAGGCAGGCAGGCACACACACACACACACAATGTAGTCCACTACTTCTGATCAGAGACGTGGCACCCTATTCACTATGTAGTCCACTACTTCTGATCAGAGACGTGGCACCCTATTCACTATGTAGTCCACTACTTCTGATCAGAGACGTGGCACCCTATTCACTATGTAGTCCACTACTTCTGATCAGAGACGTGGCACCCTATTGTTAAGGCTGTGGTTATGTAGTGGAGAAGGAGTCAGGCGCAGGAAGTTGAGATGTGTGTGAAGGTCAAATTTAATAAAGCCACCATAAAAATACAAAATAAATCTGGCGCTGCAATATACCCACACAAACAAAATAGACGGGCGAAAATAAACAACCCGGAACAACGAGGAATAATCCCAGCTCTCAGTACACAGACTGAGAAAATAACCGTGTCTGCAGAAGTAAATCGACTAGGTCGCTTAGGAAAGCGTAAGTTGTGTGTTATAAATAGGACTTTGACCCGTTTTGGCAAACTCCTTTTATAGAATAAATAGGACTTTGACCCGCTTTGGCAAACTCCTTTTATAGAATAAATAGGAACTTGACCCGTTTTGGCAAACTCCTTTTATCGAATAAATCCTATTTCGTGCCTGCAGAAGTAAATCGATTAGGTCGATTAGGAAAGTGTAAGTTGTGTGTTATATCAGGACTTTGACCCAGTTTGGCGAACTTTGTCCTATCTTGGAAATTGATCGATTATTAAATGTTATTTTTAGGTAAAATTGTAAATGTGTGTGAATGAAACGTGTGGATACATGCCAAAAGCCTGAATAGGTGTATGTTGTCCTGTGTAAAGGAAGTATAGAGGTTCAGGAAACATATTGTATTGTCTAAACATATGCAACTAGAATAGATTGTTATTATAAAACCATGGAGTTGCTAAAAGAAGTGCACATAAATTCTACCAATTCGTCTCGAATATGAAAGAGTAAACTAGATATGGTAAGGCAAAGTTACCCTATTAACAGGAGAATTCAAATTAAATAAAGAATTCAGGGAGGTAATTATGAATTGGAACAAACACATAGAACCAGAATAGGAAGCTCAGTAAGTGTATTGAATTTAGCGCTTCTATTAGCGTTATTACGGTCATAGGATTATTTTGAGAATGGATAGTGTAAAACGGGATGCTTAGTAATGTCGTTCAGGTTAATTTGGTTGGAGTTCAAAAGCCCTAGATTGGATATACCAGAGTGCAGATAACTGAGAAGTTTACGAATTCTTTTTGGTTTGAATATTGTTGGTGTAAGTAAATTTAAGAGAAATAACATAATTTGAAGTATTGCAAGCAGCATAGTTAGTCACCAGCGTGTTTAAATAGCAAGTAAAGAGCATAACTAGCTTTGCGAGGTGAGTAGGTTGAAGATATATTTTCTTGTATCTGGAAATAACGTTAGCTAAAATGAATTAGCCTTATTATTTTAGGTGTTTGACTGCCATGTGGAAAAATAGTAGGAATTCTGATTTAGAATGTTTGAATCCACTCTGTTCATTAGTGAATGTTGAGGTTGAATTATCTTGGTCAGAGAGTGGATATTAGGTCACATTAAAATGGGTGGGAGTGCGACTAAGTAATGTTTTACGGAGTCTAACGTATCTCGCCACGTTCAAACCATCGCTAAAAGTTTAGTTTTGAGGTTCAATGTTGATAAAATATGTATGCTATGTGGTAGAGCAGAAACACGAGAAGTTATAGCTATGATAAAGTACTACCGGCGGAAAGAGGTTTTAAGAACCATTACAACCCAAGAAAAACTTCAGTCTCTGTCCGTGAAGCACAGTTAATCAAACTCAACCGTGCTTCACGGTTGGGATGGTGTTCTTCGGCTTGCAAGCCTCCCCCTTTTTCCTCCAAACATAACGATGGTCATTATGGCCAAACAGTTCTATTTTTGTTTCATCAGACCAGAGGACATTTCTCCAAAAAGTACGATCTTTGTCCCCATGTGCAGTTGCAAACCGAGGTCTGGCTTTTTTATGGTGGTTTTGGAGCAGTGGCTTCTTCCTTGCTGAGCGGCCTTTCAGGTTATGTCGACATAGGACTCGTTTTACTGTGGACATAGATTATTTTTGTACCTGTTTCCTCCTAGGCTTTGCTGTTGTTCTGGGATTGATTTGCACATTTCGCACCAAAGTACGTTCATCTCTAGGAGACAGAACACGTCTCCTTCCTGAGCAGTATTACGGCTGCGTGGTCCCATGGTGTTTATGCTTGCGTACTATTGTTTGTACAGATGAACGTGGTACCTTCAGGCGTTTGGAAATTGCTCCCAAGGATGAACCAGACTTGTGGAGGTCTACAATTTACTTGTGTCATGCACAAAGTAGATGTCCTAACTGACTTGCCAAAACTAGTTTGTTAAGAAGAAATTTGTGGAGTGGTTGAAAAACGAGTTTTAATGACTCCAACCTAAGTGCATGTAAACTTCCGACTTCAACTGTAGCTGCGATGACCCGGTGTAATGGCTCAGAGCTTGCGGCAGGAATCCGGTGATGTGTTGGAGAAAAGCAGTCCGATATGCTCTGGGTTGAAATCGCGCTGTGCAGACTGGAAGGTATTGACCGAGCTAAATCTGGCTGGTGTCCGAGCTAAGGGTGAAGACCGCTAGCCGTGGCTAACAGTGACTACTAGCTTGTAGCTAGTTAGCTGGCTAGCTTCTGATGGAGGTTCCAGTTATAACATATAAAAATAGCAGATCCGTACCACATTGGGTGAGGTGGGTTGCAGGAAAGTATATTTAGATCGTAGGTGGAAAGTGAGATTAAAATACATACAAAAAAAACTATGAAACTATGACTATTTACATGGGACAAGACGAGACAAGACAAACACAGGTCCGACTGCTACGCCATCTTGGATTCCACCAAGATTCACACTAAGAGTTGCCTGTATTGCGGGACTACTAGTCATTTTGTCTCCACCTGTCCACTAAAAGACCACACAAATCAAAGTTTATTTGTCACGTGTGCCGAATACAACAGGTATTCCTTACAGTGAAATGCTTACTTACAGGCTCTAACCAATAGTGCAAAAAAAAGGTATTAGGTGAACAATAGGTAAGAAAAGAAATAAAACAACAGTAAAAAAAGACAGGCTATATACAGTAGAGGGGCTATATACAGTAGAGAGGCTATATACAGTAGAGGGGCTATATACAGTAGAGGGGCTATATACAGTAGAGGGCTATATACAGTAGAGAGGCTATATACAGTAGAGGGCTATATACAGTAGAGAGGCTATATACAGTAGAGGGCTATATACAGTAGAGGGCTATATACAGTAGAGAGGCTATATACAGTAGAGGGCTATATACAGTAGAGAGGCTATATACAGTGTGAGGCTATATACAGTAGAGGGCTATATACAGTAGAGGGCTATATACAGTAGAGGGCTATATACAGTAGAGAGGCTATATACAGTAGAGGGCTATATACAGTAGAGAGGCTATATACAGTAGAGGGCTATATACAGTAGAGAGGCTATATACAGTAGCTTAGGCTATATACAGTAGTTTAGGCTATATACAGTAGAAAGGCTATATACAGTAGAGAGTCTATATACAGTAGAGGGCTATATACAGTAGAGAGGCTATATACAGTAGCGAGGCTATATACAGTAGAGGGCTATATACAGTAGAGGGCTATATACAGTAGAGAGGCTATATACAGTAGAGGGCTATATACAGTAGAGGGCTATATACAGTAGCGAGGCTATATACAGTAGAGGGGCTATATACAGTAGAGAGGCTATATACAGTAGAGGGCTATATACAGTAGAGGGGCTATATACAGTAGCGAGGCTATATACAGTAGAGGGGCTATATACAGTAGCGAGGCTATATACAGTAGCGAGGCTATATACAGTAGAAAGGCTATATACAGTAGAGAGTCTATATACAGTAGAGGGGCTATATACAGTAGAGAGGCTATATACAGTAGCGAGGCTATATACAGTAGAGGGGCTATATACAGTAGAGAGGCTATATACAGTAGAGAGGCTATATACAGTAGAGGCTATATACAGTAGAGAGGCTATATACAGTAGAGAGGCTATATACAGTAGCGAGGCTATATACAGTAGAGGCTATATACAGTAGAGGGGCTATATACAGTAGAGAGGCTATATACAGTAGAGGGGCTATATACAGTAGAGAGGCTATATACAGTAGAGAGGCTATATACAGTAGAGGGGCTATATACAGTAGAGAGGCTATATACAGTAGAGGGCTATATACAGTAGAGGGCTATATACAGTAGAGAGGCTATATACAGTAGAGAGGCTATATACAGTAGAGGGCTATATACAGTAGAGAGGCTATATACAGTAGCAGGCTATATACAGTAGAGGGCTATATACAGTAGAGGGCTATATACAGTAGAGGGCTATATACAGTAGAGGGGCTATATACAGTAGAGAGGCTATATACAGTAGAGAGACTATATACAGTAGAGAGGCTATATACAGTAGAGACGCTATATACAGTAGCGAGGCTATATACAGTAGAGAGTCTATATACAGTAGAGGGGCTATATACAGTAGAGAGGCTATATACAGTAGCGAGGCTATATACAGTAGAGGGCTATATACAGTAGAGGGCTATATACAGTAGAGAGGCTATATACAGTAGAGGGCTATATACAGTAGAGGGCTATATACAGTAGAGGCTATATACAGTAGAGGGCTATATACAGTAGAGAGGCTATATACAGTAGAGGGGCTATATACAGTAGAGGGCTATATACAGTAGCGAGGCTATATACAGTAGAGGGCTATATACAGTAGAGAGGCTATATACAGTAGCGAGGCTATATACAGTAGAGGGCTATATACAGTAGAGGGCTATATACAGTAGAGAGGCTATATACAGTAGCGAGGCTATATACAGTAGAGGGCTATATACAGTAGAGGGGCTATATACAGTAGAGAGGCTATATACAGTAGAGGGGCTATATACAGTAGAGAGGCTATATACAGTAGCGAGGCTATATACAGTAGCGAGGCTATATACAGTAGAAAGGCTATATACAGTAGAGAGTCTATATACAGTAGAGGGGCTATATACAGTAGCGAGGCTATATACAGTAGCGAGGCTATATACAGTAGAGGGGCTATATACAGTAGAGAGGCTATATACAGTAGAGAGGCTATATACAGTAGAGGCTATATACAGTAGAGAGGCTATATACAGTAGAGAGGCTATATACAGTAGCGAGGCTATATACAGTAGAGGCTATATACAGTAGAGGGGCTATATACAGTAGAGAGGCTATATACAGTAGAGGGGCTATATACAGTAGAGAGGCTATATACAGTAGAGAGGCTATATACAGTAGAGGGCTATATACAGTAGAGGGCTATATACAGTAGAGAGGCTATATACAGTAGAGGGCTATATACAGTAGAGGGCTATATACAGTAGAGAGGCTATATACAGTAGAGGGCTATATACAGTAGAGAGGCTATATACAGTAGAGGGCTATATACAGTAGAGAGGCTATATACAGTAGAGGGCTATATACAGTAGAGGGCTATATACAGTAGAGAGGCTATATACAGTAGAGGCTATATACAGTAGAGGGGCTATATACAGTAGAGGGGCTATATACAGTAGAGGGGCTATATACAGTAGAGGCTATATACAGTAGAGGGGCTATATACAGTAGAGAGGCTATATACAGTAGAGGCTATATACAGTAGAGGGGCTATATACAGTAGAGGGGCTATAGACAGTAGCGAGGCTATAAACAGCAGCGAGGCTATATACAGTAGAGGCTATATACAGTAGAGGCTATATACAGTACTGAGGCTATATACAGTAGAGAGGCTATATACAGTAGAGGGGCTATATACAGTAGAGGGGCTATATACAGTAGAGAGGCTATATACAGTAGCGAGGCTATATACAGTAGCGAGGCTATATACAGTAGAGGGGCTATATACAGTAGAGAGGCTATATACAGTAGAGAGGCTATATACAGTAGAGGCTATATACAGTAGAGAGGCTATATACAGTAGAGAGGCTATATACAGTGAGGCTATATACAGTAGAGGCTATATACAGTAGAGGGCTATATACAGTAGAGAGGCTATATACAGTAGAGGAGCTATATACAGTAGAGAGGCTATATACAGTAGAGAGGCTATATACAGTAGAGGGCTATATACAGTAGAGGGCTATATACAGTAGAGAGGCTATATACAGTAGAGGGCTATATACAGTAGAGGGCTATATACAGTAGAGAGGCTATATACAGTAGAGGGCTATATACAGTAGAGAGGCTATATACAGTAGAGGGCTATATACAGTAGAGAGGCTATATACAGTAGAGGGCTATATACAGTAGAGGGCTATATACAGTAGAGAGGCTATATACAGTAGAGGCTATATACAGTAGAGGGCTATATACAGTAGAGGAGCTATATACAGTAGAGGGCTATATACAGTAGAGGCTATATACAGTAGAGGGCTATATACAGTAGAGAGGCTATATACAGTAGAGGCTATATACAGTAGAGGGGCTATATACAGTAGAGGGGCTATAGACAGTAGCGAGGCTATAAACAGCAGCGAGGCTATATACAGTAGAGGCTATATACAGTAGAGGCTATATACAGTACTGAGGCTATATACAGTAGAGAGGCTATATACAGTAGAGGGGCTATATACAGTAGAGGGGCTATATACAGTAGAGAGGCTATATACAGTAGAGGCTATATACAGTAGAGGGCTATATACAGTAGAGGGCTATCTACAGTAGAGGGGCTATATACAGTAGAGAGGCTATATACAGTAGAGGCTATATACAGTAGAGGGGCTATATACAGTAGAGGGGCTATATACAGTAGCGAGGCTATAAACAGTAGCGAGGCTATATACAGTAGAGGCTATATACAGTAGAGAGGCTATATACAGTACCGAGGCTATATACAGTAGAGAGGCTATATACAGTAGCGAGGCTATATACAGTAGAGAGGCTATATACAGTAGCGAGGCTATATACAGTAGAGAGGCTATATACAGTAGAGGCTATATACAGTAGAGGGGCTATATACAGTAGAGGCTATATACAGTAGAGAGGCTATATACAGTAGAGAGGCTATATACAGTAGAGAGGCTATTTACAGTAGAGAGGCTATATACAGTAGGGGCTACATACAGTAGAGGGGCTATATACAGTAGCGAGGCTATAAACAGTAGCGAGGCTATATACAGTAGAGAGGCTATATAAAGTAGAGGGGCTATATACAGTAGCGAGGCTATATACAGTAGAGAGGCTATATACAGTAGAGAGGCTATTTACAGTAGAGAGGCTATATACAGTAGGGGCTATATACAGTAGAGGGGCTATATACAGTAGAGAGGCTATATACAGTAGCGAGGCTATATACAGTAGCGAGGCTATATACAGTAGAGAGGCTATATACAGTAGCGAGGCTATATACAGTAGAGAGGCTATTTACAGTAGAGAGGCTATATACAGTACCGAGGCTATATAAAGTAAAGAGGCTATATACAGTAGAGAGGCTATATACAGTAGCGAGGCTATATACAGTAGAGAGGCTATATAAAGTAGAGGGGCTATATACAGTAGAGAGGCTATTTACAGTAGAGAGTCTATATACAGTAGAGGGGCTATATACAGTAGAGGGGCTATATACAGTAGAGAGTCTATATACAGTAGAGGGGCTATATACAGTAGCGAGGCTATATACAGTAGAGAGTCTATATACAGTAGAGGGGCTATATACAGTATAGGGGCTATATACAGTAGAGAGGATATATACAGTAGCGAGGCTATATACAGTAGAGAGGCTATATAAAGTAGCGAGGCTATATACAGTAGACAGGCTATATACAGTAGCGAGGCTATATACAGTAGAGAGGCTATATACAGTAGAGGCTATATACAGTAGAGGGGCTATATACAGTAGAGGCTATATACAGTAGAGAGGCTATATACAGTAGAGAGGCTATATACAGTAGAGAGGCTATATACAGTAGAGGGGCTATATACAGTAGCGAGGCTATATACAGTACCGAGGCTATATAAAGTAGAGAGGCTATATACAGTAGCGAGGCTATATACAGTAGAGAGGCTATATACAGTAGAGGGGCTATATACAGTAGAGAGGCTATATACAGTAGAGAGTCTATATACAGTAGAGAGGCTATATACAGTAGAGGGGCTATATACAGTAGAGAGGCTATATACAGTAGCGAGGCTATATACAGTAGAGAGTCTATATACAGTAGAGAGGCTATATACAGTAGAGGGGCTATATACAGTAGAGGGGCTATATACAGTAGAGAGGCTATATACAGTAGCGAGGCTATATACAGTACAGAGGCTATATACAGTAGCGAGGCTATATACAGTAGAGAGTCTATATACAGTAGAGAGGCTATATACAGTAGAGGGGCTATATACAGTAGAGAGGCTATATACAGTAGCGAGGCTATATACAGTAGAGAGTCTATATACAGTAGAGAGGCTATATACAGTAGAGGGCTATATACAGTAGAGAGGCTATATACAGTAGCGAGGCTATATACAGTAGAGAGTCTATATACAGTAGAGAGGCTATATACAGTAGAGGGGCTATATACAGTAGAGGGGCTATATACAGTAGAGAGGCTATATACAGTATGAGGCTATATACAGTACAGAGGCTATATACAGTAGCGAGGCTATATACAGTAGAGAGTCTATATACAGTAGAGAGGCTATATACAGTAGAGGGGCTATATACAGTAGAGAGGCTATATACAGTAGCGAGGCTATATACAGTAGAGAGGCTATATACAGTAGAGAGTCTATATACAGTAGAGGGGCTATATACAGTAGAGAGGCTATATACAGTAGCGAGGCTATATACAGTAGAGAGTCTATATACAGTAGAGAGGCTATATACAGTAGCGAGGCTGTAAAAGTAGCGAGGCTATATACAGTAGCGAGGCTATATACAGTAGAGAGTCTATATACAGTAGAGAGGCTATTTACAGTAGAGAGGCTATATACAGTACCGAGGCTATATACAGTACCGAGGCTATATACAGTAGAGAGGCTATATACAGTAGCGAGGCTATATACAGTAGAGAGGCTATATACAGTAGCGAGGCTATATACAGTAGAGGGGCTATATACAGTAGAGAGGCTATATACAGTAGAGGGGCTATATACAGTAGAGGGGCTATAAAAGTAGCAAGGCTACATACAGACACCGGTTAGTCAAGCTGATTGAGGTAGTATATGTACATGTAGATATGGTTAAAGTGACTATGCATATATGATTTGGCACAATGCAAAAAGTCCGGGTAGCCATTTGATTACCTGTTCAGGAGTCTTATGGCTTGGTGGTAGAAGTTGTTAAGAAGTCTTTTGGACCTAGACTTGCAATGTGGTAGCAGTCTATGACTCCCGAGTGGCGCAGCGGTCTAAGGCACTGCATCCCAGTGCAAGAGACAGCACTACAGTCCCTGGTTCGAATCCAGGCTGTATCACATCTGGCTGTGATTGGGAGTTCCATAGGGTGGTTCACAATTATTGTCTGGGTTTGGCCGGGGAAGGTCGTCATTGTAAATAAGAATTTGTTCTTAATGACTTGCCTGGTTAAATAAACGGCTGGAGTCTGACAATTTTAGGGCCTTCCTCTGACCGCTTGGTATAGAGGTCCTGGATGGCAGGAAGCTTAGCCCCAATGATGTACTGGGCGGTACGCACTACACTCTTTAGTGCCTGCGGTCAGAGGCAGAGCAATTGACATACCAGGCAGTGATGCAACCAGTCAGGATGCTCTCGATGATGCAGCTATAGAACTATAGGATCTGAGGACCCATGCCAAATCTTTTCAGTCTCCTGAGGGGTAATAGGTTTTGTTGTGCCCTCTTCACGATTGTCGTGGTGTGTTTGGACCATGATAGTTTGTTGAAGATGTAGACACCAAGGAACTTGAAGCTCTCAACCTGCTCCACTACAGCCCTGTCGATGAGAATGGGGACGTGCTTGGTCCTCCTTTTCCTGTAGTCCACAATCATCTATTTTGTCTTGATCACATTGAGGGAGAGGTTGTTGTCCTGGCACCACATGGCCAGGTCTCTGACCTCCTCCCTATAGGCTGTCTCATCGTTCTCGGTGATCAGGCCTACCACTGTTGTGTCATCGGCAAACTTAATGATGGTGTTGGAGTCGTGCTTGGCCATGCAGTCATGAGTGAACAGGGAGTACAGGAGGGGACTGAGCACGCACCCCTGAGGGGCCCCCTACGCTTACCACCTGGGGGACGGCCCTTGAATGAGTAGGTGTGTCCAAACCTTTGACTGGTACTGTATACTGTTCTATCCTACGTATTATTCAGATATACTAAATATTCTATCCATAAAATGTATACATCCAATCACACACAGACACACACATTCCAGACTCCAACATTGCTCATTCTAATATTTCTATCTTTTACTTTTAGATTTGAGTATTGTTGTGTATTGTTAGATACTACTGCACTGTAGGAGCTAGGAACACAAGCATTTCACAGCACCCGCAATAACATCTGGTAAATATGTGTAAGGACAAATAACATCTGTTAAATATGTGTATGGACCAATAACATCTGCTAAATATGTGTATGGACCAATAACATGTGTTAAATATGTGTATGGACCAATAACATCTGCTAAATACAGTGGGGAAAAAAAGTATTTAGTCAGCCACCAATTGTGCAAATTCTCTCACTTAAAAAGATGAGAGAGGCCTGTAATTTTCATCATAGGTACACTTCAACTATGACAGACAAAATGAGGAAAAAAATCCAGAAAATCACATTGTAGGATTTTTAATGAATTTATTTGCAAATTATGGTGGAAAATAAGTATTTGGTCAATAACAAAAGTTTATCTCAATACTTTGTTATATACCCTTTGTTGGCAATGACAGAGGTCAAACGTTTTCTGTAAGTCTTCACAAGGTTTTCACACACTGTTGCTGGTATTTTGGCCCATTCCTCCATGCAGATCTCCTCTAGAGCAGTGATGTTTTGGGGCTGTCGCTGGGCAACACGGACTTTCAAAGATTTTCTATGGGGTTGAGATCTGGAGACTGGCTAGGCCACTCCAGGACCTTGAAATGCTTCTTCTGAAGCCACTCCTTTGTTGCCCGGGCAGTGTGTTTGGGATCATTGTCATGCTGAAAGACCCAGCCACGTTTCATCTTCAATGCCCTTGCTGATGGAAGGAGGTTTTCACTCAAAATCTCACGATACATGGCCCCATTCATTCTTTCCTTTACACGGATCAGTCGTCCTGGTCCCTTTGCAGAAAAACAGCCCCAAAGCATGATGTTTCCACCCCCATGCTTCACAGTAGGTATGGTGTTCTTTGGATGCAACTCAGCATTCTTTGTCCTCCAAACACGACGAGTTGAGTTTTTACCAAAAAGTTCTATTTTGGTTTCATCTGACATTCTCCCAATCCTCATCTGGATCATCCAAATGCTCTCTAGCAAACTTTAGACGGGCCTGAACATGTACTGGCTTAAGCAGGGGACACGTCTGGCACTGCAGGATTTGAGTCCCTGGCGGCGTAGTGTGTTACTGATGGTAGGCTTTGTTACTTTGGTCCTAGCTCTCTGCAGGTCATTCACTAGGTCCCCCCGTGTGGTTCTGGGATTTTTGCTCACCGTTCTTGTTATCATTTTGACCCCACGGGGTGAGATCTTGCGTGGAGCCCCAGATCAAGGAAGATTATCAGTGGTCTTGTATGTCTTCCATTTCCTAATAATTGCTCCCACAGTTGATTTCTTCAAACCAAGCTGCTTACCTATTGCAGATTCAGTCTTCCCAACCTGGTGCAGGTCTACAATTTTGTTTCTGGTGTCCTTTGACAGCTCTTTGGTCTTGGCCATAGTGGAGTTTGGAGTGTGACTGTTTGAGGTTGTGGACAGGTGTCTTTTATACTGATAACAAGTTCAAACAGGTGCCATTAATACAGGTAATGAGTGGAGGACAGAGGAGCCTCTTAAAGAAGAAGTTACAGGTCTGTGAGAGCCAGAAATCTTGCTTGTTTGTATGTGACCAAATACTTATTTTCCACCATAATTTGCAAATAAATTCATAAAAAATCCTACAATGTGATTTTCTGGATTTTGTTTCCTCATTTTGTCTGTCATAGTTGAAGTGTACCTATGATGAAAATCACAGGCCTCTCTCATCTTTTTAAGTGAGAGAACTTGCACAATTGGTGGCTGACTAAATACTTTTTTTCCCCACTGTATGTGTATGGACCAATAACATGTGTTAAATATGTGTATGGACCAATAACATCTGCTAAACATGTGTATGGACCAATAGCATCTGTTAAATATGTGTATGTGACCAATAGCATCTGCTAAATATGTGTATGTGACCAAAAGCATGTGTTAAATATGTGTATGGACCAATAACATCTGCTAAATATGTGTATGTTACCAATAACATCTGTTAAATATATGTATGGACCAATAACATCTGCTAAATATGTGTATGGACCAATAACATCTGTTAAATATGTGTATGGACCAATAACATCTGCTAAATATGTGTATGGACCAATAACATCTGTTAAATATGTGTATGGACCAATAACATCTGCTAAATATGTGTATGGACCAATAACATCTGCTAAATATGTGTATGGACCAATAACATCTGTTAAATATGTGTTAAATATCTGAACTAAGATCTATACCTTAGTTCAGACATATCTATATCTTAGTTCAGACAGATCTATACCTTAGTTCAGACAGATATATATCTTAGTTCAGACTGACCTATACGTATACGGTACCTTGAGATGTGAGACGAAGTTGGATGTGAAGCTCCTCTTTGCCTATATCCTGGAGCCGCATGCTTTACAGTTGGACTCGATCTTGCCGTTCTCCCCCTCCAACACTATGTTGAATCTATCCAGAATGGACACCTTCGAAAATGACGCCATCGAGCTGAACAACCTTTATTCTCGTTAGTAGAATCAACTTTCCACTTTCCAAAGACAACAATCGAGACATCTGTACTTCTTATTTCTTCTCCCGATCCTCCGCTAGTTCTTCTTTCCCACTCACTGTAATCAAAACATTGGCACGCACCACAGTAGATGTGTGGAAACCGAAGCTGTATAAAAACCCTGGATTGCCGATGCTGTGTATTGGCCATTGAAAGGTCATATTGGCACTCACCAGCAGGAGCAGTCCTCCATAGGAATGGATGGAATTCCACAGTATTTCAATTAAACGTTTCAAGGACTAAGTTACATGTATTTAAGTATTTGGTTGTTGTAGTGGGTACAGTAATTTCAAAACATTATACTTTGGGCTCCCGAGTGGTGCATCTCAGTGCATGAGGCGTCACTACAGTCCCTGGTTCAAATCTAGGCTGTATCACAACCGGCCGTGATTGGGAGTCCCATAGGGTGGCGCACAATTGGCCCAGCGTCGGCCGGGTTTGGCCGGTGTAGGCCGTCATTGTAAATAAGAATTTGTTCTTAACTGACTTTCCTAATTAAAAAGGTAAAACAATTATTTGTATGTTTAGCTCACAAAATATAATGTAAATGTATGCATTAAGGTGTCTGTAATAGAATAACGTGTCAGAAAGGGATGTAGACATTAAGCAATTATTCTAGCTTCCATAATATTCTTCACAGCGGTGACAGAATGCCAAGACGGAGGCACGGTGGCTTCAACACAGCGCCCCTATCAGTCATGGTGTATATATATAAATAATTTGTGAAATAAGTTGCCAATACAGTGAGCTATTGCGTTTCAGAAGCGCTGGCTTTATGCTGCTGTAGAACATGGGAATATGTAAAACTTACTTCTCAGTCTGAAGTGTCCCCACCTGCTTTTCGCATGGAGCCGACTGGTAAGACGCTTCAGGAGAGCAGTCACATGTGCTAGCAAGGCAGAGATCCAGAGTTCGCGCCAGGAATGGACCGAATCGGGAGGAAGTGGTACTCGCTAAGCAAGCAGCGTGATGTTCTTTACAATCATGCTGTGAAGCAAAGTAACCAGTAATGGTGAAATCCTGTATCCATGTGCAGTGCATTCGGAAAGTATTCAGACCCCTTGGCTTTTTCCACATTTTGTTACGTTACAGCCTTATTCTAAAAATGGATAATAAAAAAAATAGATATGGATAATATGGATAATAATCAATCTACACACAATTCCCCATAATGACAAAGCAAAAACAGGCTTTTTGAAATGTTTGCAAATGTAAAAAAATATATAATAATGAAATATTACATTTACATAATTATTCAGACCCTTTCCTCAGTACTTTGTTGAATCACCTTTGGCAACGATTACAGCCTCAAGTCTTCTTGGGTATGACGCTACAAGCTTGGCACACCTGTATTTGGGGAGTTTCTCCCATTCTTCTCTGTAGATCCTCTCAAGCTCTGTCAGGTTGGATGTGGAGCATCGCTGCACAGCTATTTTCAGGTCTCTCCAGAGATGTTTGATCAGGTTCAAGTCCGGGCTCTGGCTGGGCCATTCAAGGACATTCAGAGACTTGTCCCAAAGCCACTCCTGCTTTGTCTTGGCTGTGTGCTTAGGGTTGTTGTCCTGTTGGAAGGTGAACCTTCACCCTAGTATGAGGTCCTGAGCGCTCTGGAGCAGGTTTTCATCAATAATCTCTCTGTATGTTGCTCCGTTCATCTTTCCCTCGATCCTGACTAGTCTCCCAGTCCCTGCCTCTGAGAAACATCCCCACAGCATGATTCTGCCACCACCATGCTTCCAGGTGCCAGGTTTCCTCCGCTTGGCATTCAGGCCAAAGAGTTCAAACTTGGTTTCATCAGACCTGAGAAATTTGTTTTCAATATCTGAGAGTCTTTAGGTGCCTTTTGGCCTGATTGGTGGGGTGCTGCAGAGATGGTTGTCCTTGTGGAAGATTCTCCCATCTCAACAGAGGAACTCTGGAGCTCTGTCAGAGCGACCATCGCGTTCTTGGTCACCTCCCTGACCAAGGCCATTCTCCCTCGATTGCTCAGTTTAGCTGGGTGGCCAGCTCTAGGAAGAGTCTTGGTGGTTCCAAACATCTTCCATTTAAGAATGATGGAGGCTACTGTGTTATTGGGGACCTTCAATGCTGGATAAATGCTTTATTTGTATTTACCCCCCAACAATGAAACTCTAATTAGCTGCTAATATGGCTATTGTAAAGAACTATAAATGCCATCATGATCTGGACAGGACTGCCCAATCAAGGCAAAGGTAAGAATCACTAATCACTGTCAGCTACATGTAGTAATTAATAAACTGGCTACATTTCTATACATTAACAATTCTGTTAACCGTCTTGTGCAAGTTTTACATTGACACAATATCTGTTAGCAAAGCTGTCAGCTAGAGATGACCTGCAGGAGCTGGCAGGGATTTGGAGTCTTGCATGATGTCTACTTTGATGCTAATTAGCATTTTAGAATCTTGGAGTAAATAGAGCAGAAAATATTGATAAAAGTCACCTTGTCCAAGAGAGATTTACATGGTTATCAAAACGTCACGCCAGGGTAAACCTACACTAGACATAGCCCTTATTTTAACTTCTTAGGGAGCGGCAGCAGAGGTGTCGGTTTTGGAGAGTCTGGCGTGCCCAAAGTAAAAGGCCTGCCACTCAGGCCCAGAAACTAGGATATGCACATAATTAGTACTATTGGACAGGAAACACTCTGAAGTTTCTAAGAGTGTTAAAATATTGTCTGTGAGTATAACAGAACTGATATAGCAGGCGAAATTCCGAGGAATCTCTGTCCTGGAAAAAGTGTTTTTGACTCATTTTGAACCTCTCCCTATTGAAAACAGCTATATATGGGAGTAAGATTGCAGTGCCTATTGCTTCCACTGGATGTCAACAGTCTCTAGACAGTGTTTGGTGATGTTTAGTTGCTCTGGATGGTAATAGACGAAGAATTTCTAACTTGTCATAGGATGTAAACAGAAGAGGAAGTGCATTCACGGGCTCGTGCGCGCTGTGGTTTTTTCCTTTCCTATCGTCCAGTTTATAATCCGGTTGAAATATTATAGTAAATATACATAAAAGTGTTCCTAAGGTTACATTATCAATGATGTTTGATTGTTCTTGGACAAGTGTATAGGTATAATGTGAACGCGTTCTCTTCACGGTTCAATGGGGGACTCAACGGTGGATTTTATGATCATAACGCGCCAACCAAACAGAGATTTATGGATATAATAACTACTCCGTAAGTAGTTAATTCACCTGTTTCCATACACGTTTCATTTTAAAACATTTATCTTACAAAGGAGTTGTTTAATCTAACTGCTTAAGTGTCTCTGAAATTTCCTATGGGAAAAATGAATGTTGGACAAACGATTGGAACCATTTCCATTTGACTGCTAGGTGTTATGGGTATTATGTCACCTTCACTGTGGGGCTCTATTGACAGTGAAAGTTACAGCTAATTTTGGGATTGTATATCAATTTGCTCTCCTTAAATAAAAGTAATCTGATTGATTTGTTTCAGTCTCTGAATTGTTTGATCAACCTTTTCACCTCCAGCTCCTGATATCAGGGCATAAAACCTAGTCTCCTGAATTAGCCCAGCTGGCTCAAATGTGCACTTGGCCTGAGCTGGTTTTCCCTGGCTAAACAAGCTGAACTATGCTAGTTTTTATCCTCATTGCCAAACTTCATAAACACTGCCCCCTCAACTTCAGAACTCCTCTGCTAGTTATACAATATTGTAACAAAAAAATTTGATGGAAATAAACTTGAAAATGATGTATTGTTTTGTTGGGATAGTCATGACTGGTTCAACATATCTGTCATAAGATGATGGTGGCGACGGATATCTTTGCTACTTAACGCAGATCCAAGTTCAGTTTTGAGATCCACTGGCATCATTGGCGTAGGGTTATTTGGACGTTTCTGACTGGTCTGGGAACTAAGGGAACGGGCAGTATCTCACCTATTGGCTCCATGGGATATGTAGTGATTTTGCCTAAATAGCCAGATATGTACACAGTCTTGTACACTCAACTGATTATCGTATTGGTTGATTAAATCAGACTTTATTAATATAATAAGTAATCCAGGAATGTCACAAGTGTATTGACACGAGGGTCCACAGAGCTCCTCCTCCTCCGCACCTGTCTACTAAAGGGGACATCGACAGATTCACCTTGTCGGCTTCGGGATTCAATCTCACAACCTTTCAGTCATTGGCCCAACACTAACCGCTAGGGCAAATTATTCCCTACCATTTATGGACACACACACTGACGCCACATACTACCACAGACGCACACGTACTGCCACAGACGCACACGTACTACCACAGACCCACACGTACTACCACAGACCCACACGTACTACCACAGACCAACACGTACTACCACAGACGCACACATACTACCACAGACCCACACGTACTACAACAGACCCACACGTACTACAACAGACCCACATGTACTACCACAGACCCACACGTACTACAACAGACCCACACGTACTACCACAGACCTCAACATATCTTTACCCCTGCTACCTACATGTACAGTATCAGTCAAAAGTTTGGACACACCTACTCATTCAAGGATTTTTCATTATTTTCACTATTTTCTACATTGTAGAATAATAGTGAAGACATCAAAACTAAATAACACATATGGAATCATGTTGGAACCAAAAAAAGTGTTAAACAAATCAATATATTTTATATTTGAGATTCTTCAAATAGCCACCCTTTGCCTTGATGACAGCGTTGCACACTCTTGGCATTCTCTCAACCAGCTTCATGAGGTAGTCACCTGGGATGCATTTCAATGAACAGGTGTGTCTTCTTAAAAGTTCATTTGTGGAATTTCTTTCCTTCTTAATGCGTTTGAGCCAATCAGTTGTGTTCTGACGAGGTAGGGGTGGTATACAGAAGATAGCCCTATCTGGTGAACGACCAAGTCCATATTATGGCAAGAACAGCTCAAATAAGCAAAGAGAAACAACATTCCAACATTACTTCAAGACATGAAGGTCAGTCAATCAGGAACATTTCAAGAACTTTGAAAGTTTCTTGAAGTGCAGTCGCAAAAACCATCAAGCGCTATAATGAAACTGTCTCTCATGAAAACAGCCACAGCAGAGGATAAGTTCATTAGAGTTACCAGCCTCAGAAATTGCAGCCCAAATAAATGCTTCACAGAGTTCAAGTAACAGACACATCTCAACATCAACTGTTCAAAGGAGACTGTGTGAATCAGGCCTTTATGGTCAAATTGCTGCAAAGAAACCACTACTAAAAAGGACACCAATAAGAAGAAGAGACTTTCTTGGGCCAAGAAACACAACCAATGGACATTAGACCTGTGGAAATCTGTCCTTTGGTCTGATGAGTCCAAATTTGAGATTTTTGGTTCCAACTGCCGTGTCTTTGTGAGACGCAGAGTAGGTGAACGGATGATCTCTGCATGTGTGGTTCCCACCGTGAAGCATGGAGGAGGAGGTGTGACGGTGTGGGGGTGCTTTGCTGGTGATACTGTCAGTGATTTATTTAGAATTCAAGGCACACTTAACCAGCATGGCTACCACAGCATTCTGCAGCAATACGCCATCCCATCTGGTTTGCTCTTAGTGGGACTATCATTTGTTTTTCAACAGGACAATGGTGCAACACACCTCAGGCTGTGTAAGGGCTATTTGACCAAGAAGGAGAGTGATGGAGTGCTGCATCAGATGACCTGGCCTCCACAATCACCCGACCTCAACCTAATTGAGATGGTTTTGGATAAGTTGGACCGCAGAGTGACGGAAAAGTAGCCAACAAGTGCTCAGCATTTGTGGGAACTCATTCAAGACAGTTGGAAAAGCATTCCAGGTGAAGCTGGTTGAGAGAATGCAGAAAGAGTGTGCAAAGCTGTCATCAAGGCAACGGGTGGCTTATTTATTAATTTATTTAACTAGGCAAGTCAGTTAAGAACACATTCTTATTTACAATGACGGCCTACCGGGGAACAGTGGGTTAACTCCCTTGTTCAGGGTCAGAAAGACAGATTTTTACCTATCACCTTTCGGTTAATGGCCCAACGCTCTAACCACTAGGCTACATGCCGCCCCTACTTTAAAGAATCTCAAATATAAAATAGATTTTGATTTGTTTAACACTTTTTTGGTTACTACATGATTCCATATGTGTTATTTCATAGTTTTTGATGTCTTAACTATTATTCTACAATGTAGAAAATAGTCAAAATAAAGTAAAACCCTTGAATGAGTAGGTGTCCAAACTTTGGACTGGTACTGTACATATCTACCTCAACGTACCATTACCCCTGCTAGCTACATGTATATATCTACCTCAACGTACCTTAACCCCTGCTAGCTACATGTATATATCTACCTCAACGTACCATTACCCCTGCTAGCTACATGTATATATCTACCTCAACGTACCTTTACCCCTGCTAGCTACATGTATATATCTACCTCAACGTACCTTTACCCCTGCTAGCTACATGTATATATCTACCTCAACGTACCATTACCCCTGCTAGCTACATGTATATATCTACCTCAACGTACCATTACCCCTGCTAGCTACATGTATATATCTACCTCAACGTGCCATTACCCTGCTAGCTACATGTATATATCTACCTCAACGTGCCTTTACCCCTGCTAGCTACATGTATATATCTACCTCAACGTGCCTTTACCCTGCTAGCTACATGAATATATCTACCTCAACGTGCCTTTACCCCTGCTAGCTACATGTGTATATCTACCTCAACGTGCCTTTACCCCTGCTAGCTACATGTGTATATCTACCTCAACGTGCCTTTACCCTGCTAGCTACATGTGTATATCTACCTCAACGTGCCTTTACCCCCTGCTAGCTACATGTGTATATCTACCTCAACGTGCCTTTACCCCCTGCTAGCTACATGTATAGATCTACCTCAACGTGCCTTTACCCCCTGCTAGCTACATGTATATATCTACCTCAACGTGCCTTTACCCTGATAGCTACATGTGTATATCTACCTCAACGTACCTTTACCCCTGCTAGCTACATGAATATATCTACCTCAACGTACCTTTACCCCTGCTAGCTACATGTGTATATCTACCTCAACGTACCTTTACCCCTGCTAGCTACATGTGTATATCTACCTCAACGTGCCTTTACCCCTGCTAGCTACATGTGTATATCTACCTCAACGTGCCTTTACCCCTGCTAGCTACATGTGTATATCTACCTCAACGTGCCTTTACCCTGCTAGCTACATGTGTATATCTACCTCAACGCACCTTTACCCCCTGCTAGCTACATGTGTATATCTACCTCAACGTGCCTTTACCCCTGCTAGCTACATGTGTATATCTACCTCAACGTGCCTTTACCCTGCTAGCTACATGTGTATATCTACCTCAACGTACCTTTACCCCTGCTAGCTACATGTGTATATCTACCTCAACGTACCTTTACCCCTGCTAGCTACATGTGTATATCTACCTCAACGTACCTTTACCCCTGCTAGCTACATGTGTATATCTACCTCAACGTACCTTTACCCCTGCTAGCTACATGTATATATCTACCTCAACGTACCTTAACCCCTGCTAGCTACATGTGTATATCTACCTCAACGTGCCTTTACCCTGCTAGCTACATGTGTATATCTACCTCAGCATTGCCTTTACCCCTGCTAGCTACATGTGTATATCTACCTCAACGTACCTTTACCCCTGCTAACTACATGTATATATCTACCTCAACGTACCTTTACCCCTGCTAGCTACATGTATATATCTACCTCAACGTACCTTTACCCCTGCTAGCTACATGTGTATATCTACCTCAACGTACCTTTACCCCTGCTAGCTACATGTATATATCTACCTCAACGTACCTTTACCCCTGCTAGCTACATGTGTATATCTACCTCAACGTACCTTTACCCCTGCTAGCTACATGTATATATCTACCTAAACGTGCCTTTACCCTGCTAGCTACATGTATATATCTACCTCAACGTGCCTTTACCCCTGCTAGCTACATGTATATATCTACCTCAACGTGCCTTTACCCCTGCTAGCTACATGTATATATCTACCTCAACGTGCCTTTACCCTGCTAGCTACATGTATATATCTACCTCAACGTGCCTTTACCCTGCTAGCTACATGAATATATCTACCTCAACGTGCCTTTACCCTGCTAGCTACATGTGTATATCTACCTCAACGTGCCTTTACCCCTGCTAGCTACATGTGTATATCTACCTCAACGTGCCTTTACCCCTGCTAGCTACATGTATATATCTACCTCAACGTGCCTTTACCCCTGCTAGCTACATGAATATATCTACCTCAACGTGCCTTTACCCTGATAGCTACATGTGTATATCTACCTCAACGTGCCTTTACCCCTGCTAGCTACATGTGTATATCTACCTCAACGTGCCTTTACCCCCTGCTAGCTACATGTATATATCTACCTCAGCGTGCCTTTACCCCTGCTAGCTACATGTATATATCTACCTCAACGTGCCTTTACCCTGCTAGCTACATGTGTATATCTACCTCAACGTGCCTTTACCCCTGCTAGCTACATGTGTATATCTACCTCAACGTACCTTTACCCCTGCTAGCTACATGAATATATCTACCTCAACGTACCTTTACCCCTGCTAGCTACATGTATATATCTACCTCAACGTACCTTTACCCCTGCTAGCTACATGTGTATATCTACCTCAACGTACCTTTACCCCTGCTAGCTACATGTATATATCTACCTCAACGTACCTTTACCCCTGCTAGCTACATGAATATATCTACCTCAACGTACCATTACCCCTGCTAGCTACATGTATATATCTACCTCAACGTACCTTTACCCCTGCTAGCTACATGTGTATATCTACCTCAACGTACCTTTACCCCTGCTAGCTACATGTACGTATAGGTAGCAGGGGTACATCTTGAGTATTTCTCTCCACCAATACAGGCGTAATAAAGTTCACACATTTTGTGATAAAAAAAGATGTATATTTTATTATTATTATTTCTATATTTGTTATTTATTTATCAGGGGGTGCTGCAGCCCCTCAGCCTTTGTACAAAGGGCTCTAGACAGAAGTAGTGCACTACTATACTATGTGGGAGAGAGTGGCTGTGTACGCTAAACCATGATCTGGTCAGTCTGTCTGTCCGTCTGGTCCATGGTCTGGCTGCTGCTCTTCTGTTTCATCTGCAGCTGTTGTCTGGTGGTCAGGACTGCAGACTGGAGAGCAGCCACCTCCGCTGACAACTCTACAACTACAGGGGAGAGGGGGAGGAGGGAGGGGGAGCAAATAGAGAGAGAGGGGTGAGAAGGGAGAGGAGGGAGAGGGGAGGGAGCGAGAAGGAGAGGGTAGAGGACAGGACAAGGGGAGGGAGGAGGAGGGAGAGGGTGGAAGAGGGGAGGAGGGAGAGGGTGGAAGAAGGAAGAGGGTGGATGGGGGAGGGGGAGACGGTGGAGGAGGGGAGAAGTGAGAGCGGTGGGGGAGGCAGAAAGGTGAGGGGGAAGGGAGAGGGGGAGGGAGGGAAAAGGGAGAGGGGAAGGGAGGGAGGGAGAAGGGAGAGGGAAGGGGGGGAGAAGGGAGAGGGGTGAGGGGAGGAGAAGGGGAAGAAGAGAGAGGGGGCATGGGGGAGAGGGCAGAGAAGGGAGAGTTCATTTTTCATCCATACTGGTGCATGCAGGAAGACTGAAGGCGACCCTAACTTGTTTCATTCATCCTACCAGACAGACACTAACTTGTTTCACCCAACCTACCAGACAGACCCTAACTTGTTTCATCCATCCTACCAGACAGACCCTAACATGTTTCATCCATCCTACCAGACAGACCCTAACTTGTTTCATCCATCCTACCAGACAGACCCTAACTTGTTTCATTCATCCTACCAGACAGACCCTAACTTGTATCATTCATCCTACCAGACAGACCCTAAC
This sequence comes from Brachymystax lenok tsinlingensis, assembly GCA_030435695.1. Taxonomy (NCBI): domain Eukaryota; kingdom Metazoa; phylum Chordata; class Actinopteri; order Salmoniformes; family Salmonidae; genus Brachymystax; species Brachymystax lenok. The sequence continues at coordinate 44,463,450 of CM059803.1, forward strand.
TTGTTTCACCCATTCTACCAGACAGACCCTCACTTGTTTCACCCACCCTACCAGACAGACCCTAACTTGTTTCATTCATCCTACCAGACAGCCCCTAACTTGTTTCATTCATCCTACCAGACAGCCCCTAACTTGTTTCATTCATCCTACCAGACAGCCCCTAACTTGTTTCATTCATCCTACCAGACAGCCCCTAACTTGTTTCATTCATCCTACCAGACAGACCCTAACTTGTTTCATCCATCCTACCAGACAGCCCCTAACTTGTTTAATTCATCCTACCAGACAGCCCCTAACTTGTTTCATTCATCCTACAAGACAGACCCTAACTTGTTTCATCCATCCTACCAGACAGACCCTAACTTGTTTCATCCATCCTACCAGACAGACAGTAGCCTACCCTGTTTGAATGAGGCCTGGGCCTGTTTCAGGGTCTGAGGCACCAGGATTCCAAACCACTTCAGTGGGTCCTGCTGGGGGTTGGGTTCAGGTTTGGAGGAGGGAGCCGGCTCGGTCTCTGTCCACCTATGCTTGTTGTCACTCTGGTCTATCTCTGGAACCTGCGTATTCACTCTTCTCCTCACACCTGTAGGTCCAACACACATACAGTCAGATGAGGGGTCTTACATTTTCTTTTTACCTTTATTTAACCAGGAAAAGCGAGACTGAGAGTCTCTTTTTCAAGGGTGATCTGGCCAAGAAGGCAGCCACAATCAATACATTACATAATTAAAACATACAACAATACAATACAACAACATGATCCAGCCTAAAAAAAGCATTTACACTCCTCCGTAACAGAGTCTCCCATCAATATTTTAAATGCATTCAGTGGCACTAACATATATCCATACGTTTACCGATTCCAAGACATAACTCCAAATAATTCAATATAAACTGATTCTCAGTGCCGTACTGTAGTATCCTTAGAGGCTTCTTAGATGACTCCTGACACGTAAGTATGGTTTGGTATTTAACTACATTCTCTAATTAAGTCTTAAATCTTAAGTAAATACTGCCCTCTAGTGGTAAACATAAATATACCAGGTTACTACACACTAAGTAATGCTACAGCGCCTTCGGAAAGTATTCAGACCCTTTCCTCAGTACTTTGTTGAAGCACCTTTGGCAGCGATTACAGCCTTGAGTCTTCTTGGGTATGATGCTACAAGCTTGGCACACCTGTATTTGGGGAGTTTCTCCCATTCTTCTCTGCAGATCCTCTCAAGCTCTGTCAGGTTATATGGGGAGCGTCGCTGCACAGCTATTTTCAGGTCTCTCCTGAGATGTTCGATCGGGTTCAAGTCCAGGCTCTGGCTGGGCCACTCAAGAACATTCAGAGACTTGTCCCGAAGCCACTCCTACGTTGTATTGGCTGTGTGCTTAGGGTTGTTGTCCTGTTGGAAGGTGAACCTTCGCCCCCAGTCTGAGGTCCTGAACACTCTGGAGCAGGTTTTCATCAAGGATCTCTCTGTACTTTGCTCCGTTCATTTATCCCTCGGTCGTGACTAGTCTCCCAGTACCAAATGGAAAATGACCCCAAGCATACTTCCAAAGTTGTGGCAAAATGGTTTAAGGACAACAAAGTCAAGGAATTGGAATGGCCATCACAAAGCCCTGACCTCAATCTTATAGAAAATGTGTGGGTAGAACTTAAAACGCATGCGCGAGCAAGGAGGCCTACAAACCTGACTCAGTTACACCAGCTCTGTCAGGAGGAATGGGCCAAAATTCACCCAACTTATTGTGGGAAACTTGTGGAATGCTACCCGAAACGTTTGACCCAAGTTAAACAATTTAAAGGCAATGCTACCAAATACTAATTGAGTGTATGTGAACTTCTGACCCACTGGGAATGTGATGAATGAAATAAAAGCTTAAATAAATCATTCTCTCTACTATTATTCTTCCTTTTACTAGGATTAAATGTCAGGAATTGTGAAAAACTGAGTTTAAATGTATTTGGCTAAGGTGTATGTAAACTTCTGACTTCAACTGTATCCCAACCAGAAAGCATGGATTACAGGCAACATCCACATCGAGCTAAAGGCTAGATCTGCCGCTTTCAAAGAGTGGGACACTAATCCGGAATTTTATAAGAAATCCCGCTTTGCCCTCAGACGAACCATCAAACAAGCAAAGCGTCAATACAGGATTAAGATTGAATCCTACTACACTGGCTCTGACGCTCGTCGGATGTGGCAGGGCTTGAAAACTATTACGGGCTGCAAAGGGAAACCCAGACGCGAGCTGCCCAGTGACGCAAGCCTACCAGACGAGCTAAATGCCTTTTATGCTCGCTTTGAGGCAAGCAACACTGAAGCATGCACGATAGCACCAGCTGTTCTGGACGACTGTGTGATAACGCTTTCGGTAGCCAATTTTTATTTTATTTTACCTTTATTTCACTAGGCAAGTCAAATTCTTATTTTCAATGAGGGCCTAGGAACAGTGGGTTAACTGCCTTGTTCAGGGGCAGAACAACAGATTTTTACCTTGTCAGCTCAGGGATTTGATCTTGCAACCTTTCGGTTACTAGTCCAACGCTCTAACCACTAGGCTACCTGCTCTAACCACTAGGCTACCTGCTCTAACCACTAGACTACCTGCTCTAACCACTAGACTACCTGCTCTAACCACTAGACTACCTGCCCCTAACCACTAGGCTACCTGCCTCTAACCACTAGGCTACCTGCCCATCTAACCACTAGACTACCTGCTCTAACCACTAGGCTACCTGCTCTAACCACTAGGCTACCTGCTCTAACCACTAGGCTACCTGCTCTAACCACTAGGCTGCCTGCCTCTAACCACTAGGCTGCCTGCCTCTAACCACTAGGCTACCTGCTCTAACCACTAGACTACCTGCTCTAACCACTAGGCTACCTGCCTCTAACCACTAGGCAACCTGCTCTAACCACTAGGCTACCTGCTCTAACCACTAGGCTACCTGCTCTAACCACTAGGCTACCTCAAATCAAATCAAATCAAATTTTATTTGTCACATACACATGGTTAGCAGATGTTAATGCGAGTGTAGCGAAATGCTTGTGCTTCTAGTTCCAACCATGCAGTAGTATCTAACAAGTAATCTAACAAATTCACAACAACTACCTTATACACACAAGAGTAAAGGAATGAATACGAGTATGTACATATAAATATATGGATGAGCGATGGCTGACCGGCATAGGCAAGATGCAGTAGATGGTATGGAGTACAGTATATACACATATATATGAGATGAGTAATGTAGGATATGTAAACATTATATAAATGGCATTGTTTAAAGTGGCTAGTGATACCTTATTTCATCCAATTATAATTATTAAAGTGGCTAGAGATTTGGGTCGATGGCGAGCGGCATAGGCAAGATACAGTAGATGGTTTAGAGTACAGTGTATACATTTGATATGAGTATGTCGGATACGTAAACATTATATACAAATTGTTTAAAGTGGCTAGTGATACATTTGTTACATCCAATTCGTATGTTTAAAGTGGCTAGAGATTTAAGTCAGTATGTTGGCAGCAGCCACTCAATGTTAGTGATGGCTGTTTAACAGTCTGATGGCCTTGAGGTAGAAGCTGTTTTTTAGTCTCTCGGTCCCAGCTTTGATGCACCTGTACTGACCTCGCCTTCTGGATGATAGCGGGGTGAACAGGCAGTGGCTCGGGTGGTTGTTGTCCTTGATGATCTTTTGGCCTTTCTGTGACATCGGGTGGTGTAGGTGTCCTGGAGGGCAGGTAGTTTACCCGGTGATGCGCTGTGCAGTCCTCACTACCCTCTGGAGAGCCTTACGGTTGTGGGCGGAGCAGTTGCCGTACCAGGCGGTGATACAGCCCGACAGGATGCTCTCGATTGTGCATCTGTAAAAGTTTGTGAGTGATTTTGGTGACAAGCCGAATTTCTTCAGCCTCCTGAGGTTGAAGAGGCGCTGTTGCGCCTTCTTCACCACGCTGTCTGTGTGGGTGGACCAATTCAGTTTGTCCGTGAGGTGTCGCCGAGGAACTTAAAACTTTCCACCTTCTCCACTACTGTCCCTCGATGTGGATAGGGGTGCTCCCTCTCCTGAAGTCCACGATCATCTCCTTTGTTTTGCTGACATTGAGTGAGAGGTTATTTTCCTGACACCACACTCCGAGGGCTCTCACCTCCTCTCTGTAGGCCGTCTCGTCGTTGTTGGTAATCAAGCCTACCACTGTAGTGTCGTCAGCAAACTTGATGATTGAGTTGGATGCGTGCTTGGCCACGCAGTCATGGGTAAACAGGGAGTACAGGAGAGGACTGAGAACGCACCCTTGTGGGGCCCCAGTGTTGAGGATCAGCGGGGTGGAGATGTTGTTTCCTACCCTCACCACCTGGGACCGGCCCGTCAGGAAGTCCAGGACCCAGTTGCACAGGGCTGGGTCGAGACCCAGGGTCTCGAGCTTAATGACGAGCTTGGAGGGAACTATGGTGTTAAATGCTGAGCTGTAGTCGATGAACAGCATTCTTACATAAGTATTCCTCTTGTCCAGATGGGTTAGGGCAGTATGCAGTGTGATTGCGATTGCGTCGTCTGTGGACCTATTGGGACGGTAAGCAAATTGGAGTGGGTCCAGGGTGTCTGGCAGGATGGAGGTGATATGATCCTTGACTAGTCTCTCAAAGCACTTCATGATGACGGAAGTGAGTGCTACGGGGCGATAGTCATTTAGCTCAGTCACCTTAGCTTTCTTGGGAACAGGAACAATGGTGGCCCTCTTGAAGCATGTGGGAACAGCAGACTGGGATAGGGACTGATTGAATATGTCTGTAAACACACCAGCCAGCTGGTCTGCGCATGCTCTGAGGACACGGCCAGGGATGCCATCTGGGCCGGCAGCCTTGCGAGGGTTAACACACTTAAATGTTTTTCTCACATTGGCTGCGGTGAAGGTGAGCCCGCAGGTTTTGGTAGCGGGCCGTGTCGGTGGCACTGTATTGTCCTCAAAGCGAGCAAAGAAGTTGTTTAGTTTGTCTGGGAGCAGGACGTCATGGTCCTCAACGGGGCTGGTTTTCTTTTTGTAGTCCGTGATTGCCTTGCGGAGGGAATAGCTGCACTGTTTGTATTCAGTCATGTTTCCGGTAGCCTTACCCTGGTTAAAAGCAGTGGTTCGCGCTTTCAGTTTTGCGCGAATGCTGCCATCAATCCACGGTTTCTGGTTGGGGAAGGTTTTAATAGTTGCTATGGGTACAACATCACCAATGCACTTGCTAATAAACTCGCTCACCGAATCAGCGTATACATCAATGTTGTTGTCAGATGCTATTCGAACATATCCCAGTCCACGTGCTCAAGCAATCTTGCAGCATGGAATCAGATTGGTCGGACCAGCGTTGAACAGACCTGAGAACGGGCGTTTCCTGTTTTAGTTTCTGTTTGTAGGCTGGGAGCAACAAAATGGAGTCATGGTCAGACTTGCCGAAAGGAGGGCGGAGAATAGCCTTGTATGCATCACGGAAGTTGGAATAACAGTGGTCCAGGATTTTACCAGCCCGGGTGGCACATTCGATATGCTGGTAAAATTTCGGGAGCCTTGTTCTTAAATTAGCCTTATTAAAATCCCCAGCCACAATAAATGCAGCCTCAGGATATGTGGTTTCCAGTTTACATAGAGTCCGATGAATTTCTTTCAGTGCCGTCGATGTATCAGCTTGAGGGGGATGTACACGGGCTGTGATTATAATCGAGGAGAATTCTCTTGGTAGATAATGCGGTCGGCATTTGATTGTAATGAATTCTATGTCAGGTGAACAAAAGGACTTGAGTTCCTGTATGTTGTTATGATCACACCACGTCTCGTTAATCATAAGACACACACCCCACCCTTCTTCTTACCAGAGAGATGTTTGTTTCTGTCGGCGCGATGCGTGGAGAAACCAGGTGGCTGTACCGACTCAGATAACGTGTCCTGAGTGAGCCATGTTTCCGTGAAGCAAAGAACGTTGCAGTCTCGGATGTCTCTCTGAAAGGCAACCCTTGATCTGATTTCGTCTACATTGTTGTCAAGAGACTGTACATTGGCGATTAAAATACTCGGGAGAGGTGCACGATGCGCCCGTCGACGTAGCTTGACCAAAAGACCGGCCCTGCTCTAACCACTAGGCTACCTGCCGTTAGCTGATGTGAGCGAGACCTTTAAAACAGGTCAAAATTAAAAGCCGCGGGGCCAGACAGATTACCAGGACCTCTCCCTGTCCGAGTCTTTAATACCTACATGTTTCAAGCATGTGAGCAAGACAAAGGAGCTGATCATGGACTACAGGTAAAGGCGGGCCGAACAGGCCCCCATTAACATCGACGGGGCTGTAGTGGAGCGGGTCGAGAGTTTACATTTCCTTGGTGGCCACATCACCAACATAAAACAAAATAACATGGTCCAAGCACACCAAGACAGTCGTGAAGAGGGCGAACAATACCCTTTCCCCCTCAGGAGACTGAAAAGATTTGGCATGGGTCCCCAGATCCTCAAAAAGTTCTACAGCTGCACCATCGAGATCATCCTGACCGGTTGCATCAACACCTGGTACGGCAACTGCTCGGCATCTGACCGTAAGGTGCTACAGAGGGTAGTGCGTATGGCCCAGTACATCACTGGGGCCAAGCTTCCTGACATCCAGGACCTATATAATAGGCAGTGTCAGAGGAAAGCCCAAAAGTCACCCAAGTCAGACTGTTTTCTATGCTAACACACGGCAAGAGGTACCGGAGCGCCAAGTCTAGGACCAAAAGGCTCCTTAACAGCTTCTACCCCCAAGCCATTAGACTGTTGAACAATTAATCAAATGGCCACCAGACTGTTACATTGGTTTTGTACACTGCTGCTACTCGCTGTTTATTATCTATGGATAGTCACTTTACCCCTACCTACATGTACACTGCTACTACTCGCTGTTTATTATCTATGGATAGTCACTTTACCCCTACCTACATGTACACTGCTACTACTCGCTGTTTATTATCTATACATAGTCACTTCACCCCTACCTACATGTACACTGCTGCTACTCTCTGTTTATTATCTATGCATAGTCACTTTACCCCTACCTACATGTACACTGCTACTACTCGCTGTTTATTATCTATACATAGTCACTTTACCCCTACCTACATGTACACTGCTGCTACTGTCTGTTTATTATCTATACATAGTCACTTTACCCCTACCTACATGTACACTGCTGCTACTGTCTGTTTATTATCTATACATAGTCACTTCACCCCTACCTACATGTACACTGCTGCTACTCTCTGTTTATTATCTTAGCATAGTCACTTCACCCCTACCTACATGTACAAATTACCTCGACTAAACTGTACCCCCCCGCCCCCACCCCCCACTCGGTACCGGTACCCCCTGTATATAGCCTCGTTATTGTTATTTTATTGTGTTACTTTGTATTATTTTTTACTTTAGTTTATTTGGTAAATATTTTCTTAACTCTTCTTGAACTGCACTGTTGGCTAAGGGCTTGTCAGTCAGCATTTCACGGTAAGGTTTTATTCAGCGCATGTGACAAATAAAGTTTGATTTGATTTTGACTTGACTCAAGGCTGTAATCACTGCCAAAGGGTCTGTTGGAAGGTCTGAATACTTTCGAATGCACCGTATTGACCTATCCCTTTTAAAGGCCTGTAGTTGGCATATGGAGAAGACACAGCCTACACTAGTCAGTGGCGCTCCATTACCCTCCTTGTCTTTAGGTCCAATGTCCTCTACCTGTCTCTCTTCAGGAGACTTCAGCGTCCTTCTCTTTGTCTGGAACTCGGCCTCACCACTCTCCAGAGTCCTATGACACACACAGACATCATTATTATCCCAGATAAACCCTCTACCACACAGTACACAGAGTTGATAAACAGACATGCCTTGGAAGTTTGAGTCCATTGAATGGTGAGAACTGACAGCCTAAATAAAGTTGTATTGTATAGATGTAGCTAAGTTATAGACAGGGATGCAAACTGGTGAGGGCCCAAAAAGGTGACACTTGATTTTGCAATGCGAAAAATCCCTGCTAAGGGGAAATATAGGTTTCAACTAATTAAACAACAAAGAATATGATCTCCATGATCAGTCTCTGTGTGTGAAATAACAAGTGGTTCATGTGAACCAGACTCACAGCTAAAACATGTAAAGAAAACAATCCAATGGTATTTGTTGGATAAATGATATTGCAAATGGACACTCAAGTCTTGAGAAAGAACAATACACTAATACTGCAGTTACCATGACAGCCTTTATAATAGAACGCTTGTTACCATGACAGCCTTTATAATAGAACGCTTGTTACCATGACAGCCTTTATAATAGAACGCTTGTTACCATGACAGCCTTTATAATAGAACGCTTGTTACCATGACAGCCTTTATAATAGAGCGCTTGTTACCATGACAGCCTTTATAATAGAACGCTTGTTACCATGACAGCCTTTATAATAGAACGCTTGTTACCATGACAGCCTTTATAATAGAAAGCTTGTTACCATGACAGCCTTTATAATAGAACGCTTGTTACCATGACAGCCTTTATAATAGAACGCTAGTTACCATGACAGCCTTTATAATAGAACGCTTGTTACCATGACAGCCTTTATAATAGAACGCTTGTGACCCCACATCTAAATATTGAAATAGTAAAAAAACATCTTAAAGTAGAAATAGAATGAAACAAACAGACTTTCTATTGTTGCTCTATTATAGTGGCCAGTATAATAGACATTGATCAAGTGCACAAGGCTACATGTGTGCAAAAATAACATTCACTGAGTAAAACATTTAATAATCCCCCCCCCCCCCACACACAATCACACAGGTGTTGCTGTCAAGTTCAACACAAGATTGATCTCTTCCAGGCAGAGAGTACACCTGGCATACCCCTTTTATCCACTGGATTGATCTCTTTCAGGCAGAGAGGACACCTGGCATACCCCTTTTATCCACTGGATTGATCTCTTTCAGGCAGAGAGTACACCTGGCATACCCCTTTTATCCACTGGATTGATCTCTTCCAGGCAGAGAGGACACCTGGCATACCCCTTTAATCCACTGGATTGATCTCTTCCAGGCAGAGAGGACACCTGGCATACCCCTTTTATCCACTGGATTGATCTCTTTCAGGCAGAGAGTACACCTGGCATACCCCTTTTATCCACTGGATTGATCTCTTCCAGGCAGAGAGGACACCTGGCATACCCCTTTAATCCACTGGATTGATCTCTTCCAGGCAGAGAGGACACCTGGCATACCCCTTTTATCCACTGGATTGATCTCTTTCAGGCAGAGAGTACACCTGGCATACCCCTTTTATCCACTGGATTGATCTCTTTCAGGCAGAGAGGACACCTGGCATACCCCTTTTATCCACTGGATTGATCTCTTTCAGGCAGAGAGTACACCTGGCATACCCCTTTTATCCACTGGATTGATCTCTTCCAGGCAGAGAGGACACCTGGCATACCCCTTTTATCCACTGGATTGATCTCTTTCAGGCAGAGAGGACACCTGGCATACCCCTTCTATCCACTGGATTGATCTCTTCCAGGCAGAGAGGACACCTGGCATACCCCTTTTATCCACTGCATTGATCTCTTTCAGGCAGAGAGGACACCTGGCATACCCCTTTTATCCACTGTATTGATCTCTTTCAGGCAGAGAGGACACCTGGCATACCCCTTTTATCCACTGGATTGATCTCTTCCAGGCAGAGAGGACACCTGGCATACCCCTTTTATCCACTGGATTGATCTCTTCCAGGCAGAGAGGACACCTGGCATACCCCTTTTATCCACTGGATTGATCTCTTTCAGGCAGAGAGGACACCTGGCATACCCCTTTTATCCACTGGATTGATCTCTTTCAGGCAGAGAGGACACCTGGCGTACCCCTTTTATCCACTGCATTGATCTCTTCCAGGCAGAGAGGACACCTGGCGTACCCCTTTTATCCACTGGATTGATCTCTTCCAGGCAGAGAGGACACCTGGCATACCCCTTTTATCCACTGGATTGATCTCTTTCAGGCAGAGAGTACACCTGGCATACCCCTTTTATCCACTGGATTGATCTCTTCCAGGCAGAGAGGACACCTGGCATACCCCTTTAATCCACTGGATTGATCTCTTCCAGGCAGAGAGGACACCTGGCATACCCCTTTTATCCACTGGATTGATCTCTTTCAGGCAGAGAGTACACCTGGCATACCCCTTTTATCCACTGGATTGATCTCTTCCAGGCAGAGAGGACACCTGGCATACCCCTTTAATCCACTGGATTGATCTCTTCCAGGCAGAGAGGACACCTGGCATACCCCTTTTATCCACTGGATTGATCTCTTTCAGGCAGAGAGTACACCTGGCATACCCTTTTATCCACTGGATTGATCTCTTTCAGGCAGAGAGGACACCTGGCATACCCCTTTTATCCACTGGATTGATCTCTTTCAGGCAGAGAGTACACCTGGCATACCCCTTTTATCCACTGGATTGATCTCTTCCAGGCAGAGAGGACACCTGGCATACCCCTTTTATCCACTGGATTGATCTCTTTCAGGCAGAGAGGACACCTGGCATACCCCTTCTATCCACTGGATTGATCTCTTCCAGGCAGAGAGGACACCTGGCATACCCCTTTTATCCACTGCATTGATCTCTTTCAGGCAGAGAGGACACCTGGCATACCCCTTTTATCCACTGGATTGATCTCTTCCAGGCAGAGAGGACACCTGGCATACCCCTTTTATCCACTGTATTGATCTCTTTCAGGCAGAGAGGACACCTGGCATACCCCTTTTATCCACTGGATTGATCTCTTCCAGGCAGAGAGGACACCTGGCATACCCCTTTTATCCACTGGATTGATCTCTTCCAGGCAGAGAGGACACCTGGCATACCCCTTTTATCCACTGGATTGATCTCTTTCAGGCAGAGAGGACACCTGGCATACCCCTTTTATCCACTGGATTGATCTCTTTCAGGCAGAGAGGACACCTGGCGTACCCCTTTTATCCACTGCATTGATCTCTTTCAGGCAGAGAGGACACCTGGCATACCCCTTTTATCCACTGGATTGATCTCTTTCAGGCAGAGAGGACACCTGGCATACCCCTTTTATCCACTGGATTGATCTCTTCCAGGCAGAGAGGACACCTGGCATACCCCTTTTATCCACTGCATTGATCTCTTTCAGGCAGAGAGGACACCTGGCATACCCCTTTTATCCACTGGATTGATCTCTTCCAGGCAGAGAGGACACCTGGCATACCCCTTTTATCCACTGTATTGATCTCTTTCAGGCAGAGAGGACACCTGGCATACCCCTTTTATCCACTGGATTGATCTCTTCCAGGCAGAGAGGACACCTGGCATACCCCTTTTATCCACTGGATTGATCTCTTCCAGGCAGAGAGGACACCTGGCATACCCCTTTTATCCACTGCATTGATCTCTTTCAGGCAGAGAGGACACCTGGCATACCCCTTTTATCCACTGGATTGATCTCTTTCAGGCAGAGAGGACACCTGGCGTACCCCTTTTATCCACTGCATTGATCTCTTCCAGGCAGAGAGGACACCTGGCGTACCCCTTTTATCCACTGGATTGAAGAAGTGAGAAAGAGGGAAAGTGTGTGGTGTTCCTTTCACCTCTATAGTGGCATCCAGTTTAAGCCAGGCCCAGCTCCAGCTCCACCTGTTTAACAAGCTCCTCTATAGTGGCATCCAGTTTAAGCCTGGCCCAGCTCCAGCTCCACCTGTTTAACAAGCTCCTCTATAGTGGCATCCAGTTTAAGCCAGGCCCAGCTCCAGCTCCACCTGTTTAACAAGCTCCTCTATAGTGGCATCCAGTTTAAGCCAGGCCCAGCTCCAGCTCCACCTGTTTAACAAGCTCCTCTATAGTGGCATCCAGTTTAAGCCTGGCCCAGCTCCAGCTCCACCTGTTTAACAAGCACCTCTATAGTGGCATCCAGTTTAAACCAGGCCCAGCTCCAGCTCCACCTGTTTAACAAGCACCTCTATAGTGGCATCCTGTTTAAACCAGGCCCAGCTCCAGCTCCACCTGTTTAACAAGCTCCTCTATAGTGGCATCCAGTTTAAGCCAGGCCCAGCTCCAGCTCCACCTGTTTAACAAGCTCCTCTATAGTGGCATCCAGTTTAAGCCTGGCCCAGCTCCAGCTCCACCTGTTTAACAAGCTCCTCTATAGTGGCATCCAGTTTAAGCCAGGCCCAGCTCCAGCTCCACCTGTTTAACAAGCTCCTCTATAGTGGCATCCAGTTTAAGCCAGGCCCAGCTCCAGCTCCACCTGTTTAACAAGCTCCTCTATAGTGGCATCCAGTTTAAGCCTGGCCCAGCTCCAGCTCCACCTGTTTAACAAGCACCTCTATAGTGGCATCCAGTTTAAACCAGGCCCAGCTCCAGCTCCACCTGTTTAACAAGCACCTCTATAGTGGCATCCTGTTTAAACCAGGCCCAGCTCCAGCTCCACCTGTTTAACAAGCTCCTCTATAGTGGCATCCAGTTTAAACCAGGCCCAGCTCCACCTGTTTAACAAGCACCTCTATAGTGGCATCCAGTTTAAACCAGGCCCAGCTCCAGCTCCACCTGTTTAACAAGCACCTCTATAGTGGCATCCTGTTTAAACCAGGCCCAGCTCCAGCTCCACCTGTTTAACAAGCTCCTCTATAGTGGCATCCTGTTTAAACCTGGCCCAGCTCCAGCTCCACCTGTTTAACAAGCACCTCTATAGTGGCATCCAGTTTAAACCAGGCCCAGCTCCACCTGTTTAACAAGCTCCTCTATAGTGGCATCCAGTTTAAACCAGGCCCTGCTCCAGCTCCACCTGTTTAACAAGCACCTCTATAGTGGCATCCAGTTTAAACCAGGCCCAGCTCCAGCTACACCTGTTTAACAAGCTCCTCTATAGTGGCATCCAGTTTAAGCCTGGCCCAGCTCCAGCTCCACCTGTTTAACAAGCTCCTCTATAGTGGCATCCTGTTTAAACCTGGCCCAGCTCCAGCTCCACCTGTTTAACAAGCTCCTCTATAGTGGCATCCTGTTTAAACCTGGCCCAGCTCCAGCTCCACCTGTTTAACAAGCACCTCTATAGTGGCATCCAGTTTAAGCCAGGCCCAGGTCCAGCTCCACCTGTTTAACAAGCTCCTCTATAGTGGCATCCAGTTTAAACCAGGCCCTGCTCCAGCTCCACCTGTTTAACAAGCACCTCTATAGTGGCATCCAGTTTAAACCAGGCCCAGCTCCAGCTACACCTGTTTAACAAGCTCCTCTATAGTGGCATCCAGTTTAAGCCTGGCCCAGCTCCAGCTCCACCTGTTTAACAAGCACCTCTATAGTGGCATCCAGTTTAAACCAGGCCCAGGTCCAGCTCCACCTGTTTAACAAGCTCCTCTATAGTGGCATCCAGTTTAAACCTGGCCCTGCTCCAGCTCCACCTGTTTAACAAGCACCTCTATAGTGGCATCCAGTTTAAACCAGGCCCTGCTCCAGCTCCACCTGTTTAACAAGCACCTCTATAGTGGCATCCAGTTTAAACCAGGCCCTGCTCCAGCTCCACCTGTTTAACAAGCACCTCTATAGTGGCATCCAGTTTAAACCAGGCCCAGATCCAGCTCCACCTGTTTAACAAGCACCTCTATAGTGGCATCCAGTTTAAGCCAGGCCCAGCTCCAGCTCCACCTGTTTAACAAGCACCTCTATAGTGGCATCCAGTTTAAACCAGGCCCAGCTCCAGCTACACCTGTTTAACAAGCTCCTCTATAGTGGCATCCAGTTTAAGCCTGGCCCAGCTCCAGCTCCACCTGTTTAACAAGCTCCTCTATAGTGGCATCCAGTTTAAACCAGGCCCAGCTCCAGCTACACCTGTTTAACAAGCACCTCTATAGTGGCATCCAGTTTAAACCAGGCCCAGCTCCAGCTCCACTTGATCCCTGAATCCACTTGTTTAACAAGCAACAACTCATTTTCACCTAATTCTCTCATTCTGAAAAGTAAGCACATACTGTAGAGGGAAAACATGAGTTCATAGATAGAAGGTAGTTCCTTAGCTAGTTAACTAAACTCAGCAACAGAAAAGAAACGTCCTCTCACTGTCAACTGCGTTTATTTTCAGCAAACTTGACATGTGTAAATATTTGTATGAACATAACAAGATTCAACAACTGGGACATAAACTGAACAAGTTCCACAGATGTGACTAACAGAAATGGAATAATGTGTCCCTGAACAAAGGGGGGGGTCAAATAAAAAGTAATAGTCAGTATCTGGTGTGGCCACCAGCTGCATTAAGTACTGCAGTGCATCTCCTCCTCATGGACTGCACCAGATTTGCCAGCTCTTGCTGTGAGATGTTACCCCACTCTTCCACCAAGGCACCTGCAAGTTCCCGGACATTTCTGAAGGGAATGGCCCTAGCCCTCACCCTCCGATCCAACAGGTCCCAGACGTGCTCAATGGGATTGAGATCCGGGCTCTTCGCTGGCCATGGCAGAACACTGACATTCCTGACTTCAGGAAATCACGCACAGCGTTGAGATTGCCTGCAATGACAACAAGCTCAGTCCGATGATGCTGTGACACACCGCCACAGACCATGACGGACCCTCCACCTCCAAACCGATCCCGCTCCAGAGTACAGGCCTCAGTGTAACGCTCATTCCTTCGACGATAAACGCAAATCTGACCATTAACCCTGGTGAGACAAAACCACGACTCGTCAGCAAAGAGCACTTTTGCTAGTCCTGCCTGGTCCAGCGACAATGGGTTTGTGCCCATAGGCAACGTTGTTGCCGGTGATGTCTGGTGAGGACTTGCCTTACAACAGCCCTACAAGCCCTCAGTCCAGCCTCTCTCAGCCTATTGCGGACAGTCTGAGCACTGATGGAGAGATTGTGCGTTCCTGGTGTAACTCGGGCAGATGTTGTTGCCATCCTGTACCTGTCCCGCAGGTGTGATGTTCGGATGTACCGATCCTGTGCAGGTGTTGTTACACGTGGTCTGCCACTGTGAGGACGATCAGCTGTCTGTCCTGTCTCCCTGTAGCGCTGTCTTAGGCGTCTCAGTACGGACATTACAATTTATTGCCCTGGCCACATATTTTATTTTTTACCTCTATTTAACTAGGCAAGTCAGTTAAGAACAAATTCTTATTTTCAATGACGGCCTAGGAACAGTGGGTTAACTGCCTGTTCAGGGGCAGAACGACAGATCTGTACTAGTCCAACACTCTAACCACTAGGCTACCCTGCCGCCCCATATGCAGTCCTCATGCCTCCTTGCAGCATGCCTAAGGCACATTCACGCAGATGAGCAGGGACCCTGGGCATCTTTCTTTTGGTGTTTTTCAGACTCAGTAGAAAGGCCTCTTTAGTGTCCTAAGTTTTCATAACTGTGACATTAATTGCCTACCGTCTATAAGCTGTTAGTGTCTTAACGACCGTTCCACAGGTGCATGTTCATTAATTGTTTATGGTTCATTGAATAAGCATTGAAACAGTGTTTAAACCCTTTACATTGAAGATCTGTGAAGTTATTTGGATTTTTACAAAATATCTTTGAAAGACAGGGTCCTGAAAAAGAGATGTTTCTTTTTTTGCTGAGTTTAGTTAACATTTCACACAGATTGCTAGGGTCCATTAAACAACTAACACGTTAATACTTGAGGAACGGCAAGGAGTCGTATACCAGTTAATACTATAGTGAATTGGTTAGGTTACTACTGTCAGTTCATCTGATGTTGTAACGTTACCAGTTAATACTATAGTGAATTGGTTAGGTTACTACTGTCAGTTCATCTGATGTTGTAGCGTTACCAGTTAATACTATAGTGAATTGGTTAGGTTACTACTGTCAGTTCATCTGATGTTGTAACGTTACCAGTTAATACTATAGTGAATTGGTTAGGTTACTACTGTCAGTTCATCTGATGTTGTAACGTTACCAGTTAATACTATAGTGAATTGGTTAGGTTACTACTGTCAGTTCATCTGATGTTGTAACATTATACCAGTTAATACTATAGTGAATTGGTTAGGTTACTACTGTCAGTTCATCTGATGTTGTAACATTATACCAGTTAATACTATAGTGAATTGGTTAGGTTACTACTGTCAGTTCATCTGATGTTGTAACATTATACCAGTTAATACTATAGTGAATTGGTTAGGTTACTACTGTCAGTTCATCTGATGTTGTAACATAATACCAGTTAATACTATAGTGAATTGGTTAGGTTACTACTGTCAGTTCATCTGATGTTGTAACGTTACCAGTTAATACTATAGTGAATTGGTTAGGTTACTACTGTCAGTTCATCTGATGTTGTAGCGTTACCAGTTAATACTATAGTGAATTGGTTAGGTTACTACTGTCAGTTCATCTGATGTTGTAACATAATACCAGTTAATACTATAGTGAATTGGTTAGGTTACTACTGTCAGTTCATCTGATGTTGTAACATTATACCAGTTAATACTATAGTGAATTGGTTAGGTTACTACTGTCAGTTCATCTGATGTTGTAACGTTACCAGTTAATACTATAGTGAATTGGTTAGGTTACTACTGTCAGTTCATCTGATGTTGTAACATAATACCAGTTAATACTATAGTGAATTGGTTAGGTTACTACTGTCAGTTCATCTGATGTTGTAGCGTTACCAGTTAATACTATAGTGAATTGGTTAGGTTACTACTGTCAGTTCATCTGATGTTGTAACATTATACCAGTTAATACTATAGTGAATTGGTTAGGTTACTACTGTCAGTTCATCTGATGTTGTAACGTTACCAGTTAATACTATAGTGAATTGGTTAGCTTACTACTGTCAGTTCATCTGATGTTGTAACATTATACCAGTTAATACTATAGTGAATTGGTTAGGTTACTACTGTCAGTTCATCTGATGTTGTAACATTATACCAGTTAATACTATAGTGAATTGGTTAGGTTACTACTGTCAGTTCATCTGATGTTGTAACATAATACCAGTTAATACTATAGTGAATTGGTTAGGTTACTACTGTCAGCTCATCTGATGTTGTAACATTATACCAGTTAATACTATAGTGAATTGGTTAGGTTACTACTGTCAGTTCATCTGATGTTGTAACGTTACCAGTTAATACTATAGTGAATTGGTTAGGTTACTACTGTCAGTTCATCTGATGTTGTAACATTATACCAGTTAATACTATAGTGAATTGGTTAGGTTACTACTGTCAGTTCATCTGATGTTGTAACGTTACCAGTTAATACTATAGTGAATTGGTTAGGTTACTACTGTCAGTTCATCTGATGTTGTAACGTTACCAGTTAATACTATAGTGAATTGGTTAGGTTACTACTGTCAGTTCATCTGATGTTGTAACGTTACCAGTTAATACTATAGTGAATTGGTTAGGTTACTACTGTCAGTTCATCTGATGTTGTAACGTTACCAGTTAATACTATAGTGAATTGGTTAGGTTACTACTGTCAGTTCATCTGATGTTGTAACGTTACCAGTTAATACTATAGTGAATTGGTTAGGTTACTACTGTCAGTTCATCTGATGTTGTAACATTATACCAGTTAATACTATAGTGAATTGGTTAGGTTACTACTGTCAGTTCATCTGATGTTGTAACGTTACCAGTTAATACTATAGTGAATTGGTTAGGTTACTACTGTCAGTTCATCTGATGTTGTAACATTATACCAGTTAATACTATAGTGAATTGGTTAGGTTACTACTGTCAGTTCATCTGATGTTGTAACGTTACCAGTTAATACTATAGTGAATTGGTTAGGTTACTACTGTCAGTTCATCTGATGTTGTAACGTTACCAGTTAATACTATAGTGAATTGGTTAGGTTACTACTGTCAGTTCATCTGATGTTGTAACATTATACCAGTTAATACTATAGTGAATTGGTTAGGTTACTACTGTCAGTTCATCTGATGTTGTAACGTTACCAGTTAATACTATAGTGAATTGGTTAGCTAACGGAGATTTTGATCTAGCTACTATAGCAAGATACTTAACAATGCTAACAATACTTCCAGTATGAATGCTGCAGTAGTTTATGTGTCGGGGGCTAGGGTCCGTCTGTTATATCTGGAGTATTTCTCCTCTCTTATCCGGTGTCCTGTGTGAATCAAGTATATTCTCTCTCTCTCTCTCTCTCTCTCTCTCTCTCAGCATTAGGACCATTCCTCAAGGCCTACCTGGCCTGATGACTCCTTGATGTCCCCAGTCCACCTGGCCGTGCTGCTTCTCCAGTTTCAACTGTTCTGCCTGTTCTATGAACATTTTAAAATCTGTTATAACACCTCACAGCCTGGTTCCTCTCTAGGTTTCTTCCTAGGTTTTGGCCTTTCTAGGGAGTTTTTCCTAGCCACCGTGCTTTTCCACCTGCATTGCTTGCTGTTTGGGGTTTTAGGCTGGGTTTCTGTACAGCACTCTGTGACATCAGCTGATGTAAAAATGTGTTTTTATTTTGTTCCACCACACTTTGTCCCTCACCTCACACTTTCCAAATGGAGTACGCTTCATCACCGTCTCACCCCGTTCGTGGTCAGGCTTCTCACCTACCTCTTCGTTATTGTTCAGGGACGCGCTGCTGTAACTGGCAAACAGCCTTTGCACCCTGCTGCTGTCTTTCCAGAGCGATTGGTCGTCTCTTCTCTCTTCAGTCGCGTGCTGCATTCTGCTGTTATGTGAACGATTGGCTGAGCCTTGGATACAGCCAGTACTGCTCCAAACGCGGATCACTCGTTCACTTACAGCCAGTAGTGATCCAACCCAACCCCCCCAAACTTTACTCATCAGATCTACACGAATCACGTAGGTCACACATTTTGGACTCAAAACGGCGAATTTCGCTGAAAGGTGACTAGTTTGCATCCCTGGTTATAGATGGTTTATAAGGTTAATACAGTCTTTGGCTAAGTGCATCTCCTTCGTACCTGGTGTGGACTGACTCGGTCCAGATGTACCACTCACCTGGTGTGGACTGACTCGGTCCAGATGTACCACTCACCTGGTGTGGACTGACTCGGTCCAGATGTACCACTCACCTGGTGTGGACTGACTCGGTCCAGATGTACCACTCACCTGGTGTGGACTGACTCGGTCCAGATGTACCACTCACCTGGTGTGGATTCGGACCAGATGTACCACTCACCTGGTGTGGATTCGGACCAGAGGTTCCATCTCACTCCCATACTGCAGAGAAGACACCTGCTTGTTTCCCATCGAATACCTCGCTTTGGACATGGAGAACCATCCCTGTAACACGAGCAGACAGAGACACACACACACACACACACACACACACACACACACACACACACACACACACACACACACACACACACACACACACACACACACACACAATGTAAAGCCATAATATAAAGCACCTGATCAAGACATCAAAGACAGTCTAGCCTTTGATACATCATGTCATTTCCATCCTATACCTGTTCTATTAGAGAGTTGAGTCTCTCTCGTTTCTCCTCCAGCAGCTCCAGTTGGTCCATAAAGACAAGCAGCTTCTTATCCAACAAGACACACTCTTCTTTCTCTGACAGACCCATCTCTCTCTCTCTCTCCTACCGTCTCACAGTTCCACGAGCAGAGGTCACGGTGACTATCCCAACTTCGATCAGGATAAACCACGATTAAAAAGTGGTTTCTTATAAACTAGCGGTTTGTATCACGGTTTGTTTGAAAGAGACAGCCGGAGAGCGATTGTTTACGAGGCTTCAAATGCAGCTTCCGTTTTCTGGTCATGTGAGGGGAGCGGCCCAAATGATGACGTCACGTTCGAATGGTATTGAATAAACCTTCAAAATAAAAGCCCGCATTTCAAAACATTGCAATGTGGATAACTAATTCAAAATGTTATTCCACGGTCACTTTTATTGTGCCAACAAGAAAAGGCAATAAGTCATTTTTGAAAACAAAATAAAAAATCTGGTTTAAAAAAAATTAATTAAGACCAATAATGACTAAATACAATCTTGCCACTGGTATGCAGAGAATATTGGTCCTCCACCCTCTCCATGGCCTCGATGCAATACACTGTAATAGACTGTACATGGGGTACATATTGTCCAATACGAACTGTTGATGGATATGTACGACATAGTCCCCTTCCAAAACAACACTTTTTGGTTAGTAGAGACTCTACTGAGTATTTCCCACCCCACTTATATATATATATATTTTTTTTTTTTCTCCTTTATTTAACTAGGCAAGTCAGTTAAGAAAACATTCTTATTTACAATGACGGCCTACACCGGCCAAACCCGGACGACGCTGGGCCAATTGTCCTCCGCCCTCTGGGACTCCCAGTCACGGCGGCTGTGATACAGTCTGGATATGAGACAGCTAGTAAAGGAGGGAGACAGAGTTTCTGCTGAGTTGGGCCTCTCTCCCTCTTTGACTTCACCAACGTAGTGGAGCCGAAACCAAATACATCTATATATTTTTTTAATGATTTATATCCATAGTTCTTCAACAAACGTTAATCAAATACAACCACCAAATGTTTGCTCTTGCTTTATGATGGCAAATCAGCATGTGACAATCTCAACAAGGAAACAGTCGGTGGTTGTATTCAATGTTTATTGAAAAAGTATAGATTCAGCAAACAAAGAAAGGCAACCAACTACAGAGGACAAACAGGTACAAAGTCAGCGTTTCATAATAACATGTTTAAAAAGTATTGACCTTGGGCGAATTGCTGTAGTCGGAGCTAGATTCCCCAAAGCCTGGTCTCTGCAATTCTGGGAACTGTCTTGTGCAAGTTTTACATTGACACAATATCTGTTAGCAAAGCTGTCAGCTAGAGATGACCTGCAGGAGCTGGCAGGGATTTGGAGTCTTGCATGATGTCTACTTTGATGCTAATTAGCATTTTAGAATCTTGGAGTAAATAGAGCAGAAAATATTGATAAAAGTCACCTTGTCCAAGAGAGATTTACATGGTTATCAAAACGTCACGCCAGGGTAAGCCTACACTAGACATAGCCCTTATTTTAAGTGTCTCTAAAATCCCCTATGGGAAAAATGAATGTTGGACAAACGATTGAACCATTGCCCTGTTTGACCGCTAGGATTTAGGGGTGTTATAACACCTCCAATGTGGGGCTTCATTGGTAAAGTTCATCAGAAACGTCCTTCACCGTGAAGTGGAGTTTAGTCCGCTAACTTGTAAGCAATGTCATGGCGACGTTGGCTGGCTGAACTCATGCTCAGAAACACTTTGGGGCGGCAGGGTAGCCTAGTGGTTGGGCCAGTAACCGAAAGGTTGCAAATTCAAATCCCCGAGCTGACAAGGTACAAATCTGTCGTTCTGCCCCTGAACAGGCACTTAACCCACGGTTCCTAGGCCGTCATGGTAAATAAGAATTTGTTCTTAACTGACTTGCTGAGTAAAATAAATTAAATAGAATCATGGTGTCTAATGGTAGTCTCAAACCGAACTGTGCATGTGCAGGCTGTCAAATCAAAGGCAGTCCTTCGATATAACAGCCTCGCCTCATAGACTAGACGTAACATAGTAAATGTAAATCCGCCTCACTCAACTTGGTATGATATGTTATGTTTGGTAAATCCGGATCACTCAAATTGGTATGATAGGTTATGTTTGGTAAATCCGGATCACTCAAATTGGTATGATATGTTATGTTTGGTAAATCCGGATCACTCAAATTGGTATGATATGTTATGATCACTCAAATTGGTATGATATGTTATTTGGTAAATCCGGATCACTCAACTTGGTATGATATGTTATGTTTGGTAAATCCGGCTCACTCAACTTTGTATGATATGTTATGTTTGGTAAATCCGGATCACTCAACTTGGTATGATAGGTTATGTTTGGTAAATCCGGATCACTCAAATTGGTATGATATGTTATGGTTGGTAAATCCGGATCACTCAAATTGGTATGATATGTTATGGTTGGTAAATCCGGATCACTCAAATTGGTATGATATGTTATGTTTGGTAAATCCGGATCACTCAAATTGGTATGATATGTTATGTTTGGTAAATCCGGATCACTCAACTTGGTATGATATGTTATGTGGTGAATCCGGATCACTCAAATTGGTATGATATGTTATGTTTGGTAAATCCGGATCACTCAAATTGGTATGATATGTTATTTGGTAAATCCTGATCACTCAAATTGGTATGATATGTTATGTTTGGTAAATCCGGATCACTCAAATTGGTATGATATGTTATGTTTGGTAAATACGGATCACTCAAATTGGTATGATATGTTATGGTTGGTAAATCCGTATCACTCAAATTGGTGTGATATGTTATGTTTGGTAAATCCAGATCACTCAAATTGGTATGATAGGTTATGTTTGGTAAATCCGGATCACTCAAATTGGTATGATATGTTATTTGGTAAATCCGGATCACTCAAATTGGTATGATAGGTTATGTTTGGTAAATCCTGATCACTCAAATTGGGGTGAAGTGACTATGTGAAGATAATAAACAGACAGTAGCAGCAGTGTACATGTAGGTAGGGGTAAAGTGACTATGTATAGATAATAAACAGACAGTAGCAGCAGTGTACATGTAGGTAGGGGTAAAGTGACTATGTATAGATAATAAACAGACAGTAGCAGCAGTGTACATGTAGGTAGGGGTAAAGTGACTATGTATAGATAATAAACAGACAGTAGCAGCAGTGTACATGTAGGTAGGGGTGAAGTGACTATGCTAAGATAATAAACAGACAGTAGCAGCAGTGTACATGTAGGTAGGGGTAAAGTGACTATGTATAGATAATAAACAGACAGTAGCAGCAGTGTACATGTAGGTAGGGGTGAAGTGACTATGTATAGATAATAAACAGACAGTAGCAGCAGTGTACATGTAGGTAGGGGTGAAGTGACTATGTATAGATAATAAACAGACAGTAGCAGCAGTGTACATGTAGGTAGGGGTGAAGTGACTATGCTAAGATAATAAACAGAGAGTAGCAGCAGTGTACATGTAGGTAGGGGTAAAGTGACTATGTATAGATAATAAACAGAGAGTAGCAGCAGTGTACATGTAGGTAGGGGTAAAGTGACTATGTATAGATAATAAACAGTGAGTAGCAGCAGTGTACATGTAGGTAGGGGTAAAGTGACTATGTATAGATAATAAACAGACAGTAGCAGCAGTGTACATGTAGGTAGGGTAAAGTGACTATGTATAGATAATAAACAGACAGTAGCAGCAGTATAAATGTAGGTAGGGAGTAAAGTGACTATGTATAGATAATAAACAGAGAGTAGCAGCAGTGTACATGTAGGTAGGGAGTAAAGTGACTATGTATAGATAATAAACAGAGAGTAGCAGCAGTGTACATGTAGGTAGGGGTAAAGTGACTATGTATAGATAATAAACAGAGAGTAGCAGCAGTGTACATGTAGGTAGGGAGTAAAGTGACTATGTATAGATAATAAACAGTGAGTAGCAGCAGTGTACATGTAGGTAGGGGTAAAGTGACTATGTATAGATAATAAACAGACAGTAGCAGCAGTGTACATGTAGGTAGGGGTAAAGTGACTATGTATAGATAATAAACAGACAGTAGCAGCAGTATAAATGTAGGTAGGGGTAAAGTGACTATGTATAGATAATAAACAGAGAGTAGCAGCAGTGTACATGTAGGTAGGGGTAAAGTGACTATGTATAGATAATAAACAGAGAGTAGCAGCAGTGTACATGTAGGTAGGGGTAAAGTGACTATGTATAGATAATAAACAGAGAGTAGCAGCAGTGTACATGTAGGTAGGGGTAAAGTGACTATGTATAGATAATAAACAGAGAGTAGCAGCAGTGTACATGTAGGTAGGGGTAAAGTGAGTATGCATAGATAATAAACAGAGAGTTTTTTTTAGCTTCATTTAACTAGGCAAGTCAGTTAAGAACATTTTGTAACAATAACAGCCTACCACCGCCAAACCCTTATGGCGCTGAGCCAATTGTGCATCGTCCTATTGGACTCCCAATCACAGCTGGTTGTGATACAGCCTGGAATAGAACGAGGATCTGTAGTGATGCCTTAGTCCGCTGCGCCAATAGGAGCTGTGGGGGTAGAAGCTGTTAAGGAGCCTTTTGTTCCTAGACTTGGTGCTCCAGTACCACTTGCCATGCTGTAGCAGAGAGAACAGACTTGGGTGACCTGAGTCTTTGACCATTTTTTTATTCTTCCTCTGACACCTAGAATATAGGCAGGAAGCTTGGCCCCAGTGATTTTATTTGTCCTTTATTTAACTAGACAAGTCAGTTAAGAACAAATTCTAGGAACAGTGGGTTAACTGCCTTGTTCAGGGGCAGAACAACAGATTTTTACCTTGTCAGCTCAGGGATTGATCTTTCAACCTTTCCATTACTAATCCAACACTCTAACCACTAGGCTACCTGCCATACACTGATGATATCAAAGTCAAATTCACCATTATTAGTCAGTTGTACAACCGAATGCCTTCAACTGAAATGTGTCTTCCACATTTAACCCAACCCCTCTGAATCAGAGAGGTGCGGGGGGCTGCCTTAATCGACATCCACGTCTTCGGCGCCCGGGGAACAGTGGGTTAACTGCCTTGTTCAGGGGCAGAACGACAGATTTGGCACTATGTATTAGAGTTGGCACTATGTATTAGAGTTGGCACTATGTATTAGAGTTGGCACTATGTATTAGGCCACACAAGCTCACAGAATGTGAACTCCGAGTGCTGAAGCGTGTAGCACGTAAAATCGTCTATCCTTGTTTGCAACGCTCACTACCGAGTTCCAAACTGCCTCTGGAATCTGGGTTTGGTAGCTAAAAAGGATTAGGGTTAGGGTTAGGGCTAGGGTTTGGGTTTGGGTTAGGGTTAGGGTTTGGGTTTGGGTTAGGGTTAGGGTTAAGGTTAAACTGCCTCTGGAATCTGGGTTTGGTAGCTAAAAAGGATTAGGGTTAGGGTTAGGGTTAGGGCTAGGGTTTGGGTTTGGGTTTGGGTTAGGGTTTGGGTTAGGGTTAAGGTTAAACTGCCTCTGGAATCCGGGTTTGGTAGCTAAAAAGTAGTAAGTTGTCATTGATGAGATTAGAAGACACAACTTTCGGGTTGCTAGACGTTCGCGTTATACAGCTACCCATCCATCCCCGACCAACAAGCCTACTTTAGATTTTTGCCGTAAGTAATCTTCTGTCTTATATAACCATACCAAACATAACATATCATACCAATTTGAGTGATCCGGATTTACCAAACATAACATATCATACCAATTTGAGTGATCCGGATTTACCAAACATAACATATCATACCAATTTGAGTGATCCGGATTTACCAAACATAACATATCATACCAATTTGAGTGATCCGGATTTACCAAACATAACATATCATACCAATTTGAGTGATCCGGATTTACCAAATAACATATCATACCAATTTGAGTAATCCGGATTTACCAAACATAACATATCATACCAATTTGAGTGATCCGGATTTACCAAACATAACATATCATACCAATTTGAGTGATCCGGATTTACAAAACATAACCTATCATACCAATTTGAGTGATCCGGATTTACCAAATAACATATCATACCAATTTGAGTGATCCGGATTTACCAAACATAACCTGTCATACCAAGTTGAGTGATCCAGATTTACCAAACATAACATATCATACCTACCTACATGTACACTGCTGCTACTGTCTGTTTATTATCTATACATAGTCACTTTACCCCTACCTACATGTACACTGCTGCTACTGTCTGTTTATTATCTATACATAGTCACTTTACCCTACCTACATGTACACTGCTGCTGCTCTCTGTTTATTATCTATACATAGTCACTTTACCCCTACCTACATGTACACTGCTGCTACTGTCTGTTTATTATCTATACATAGTCACTTTACCCCTACCTACATGTACACTGCTGCTACTGTCTGTTTATTATCTATACATAGTCACTTTACCCCTACCTACATGTACACTGCTGCTACTGTCTGTTTATTATCTATACATAGTCACTTTACCCCTACCTACATGTACACTGCTGCTGCTCTCTGTTTATTATCTATACATAGTCACTTTACCCCTACCTACATGTACACTGCTGCTACTCACTGTTTATTATCTATACATAGTCACTTTACCCCTACCTACATGTACACTGCTGCTGCTCTCTGTTTATTATCTATACATAGTCACTTTACCCCTACCTACATGTACACTGCTGCTGCTCTCTGTTTATTATCTATACATAGTCACTTTACCCCTACCTACATGTACACTGCTGCTGCTCTCTGTTTATTATCTATACATAGTCACTTCACCCCTACCTACATGTACACTGCTGCTACTGTCTGTTTATTATCTATACATAGTCACTTTACCCCTACCTACATGTACACTGCTGCTGCTCTCTGTTTATTATCTATACATAGTCACTTTACCCCTACCTACATGTACACTGCTGCTACTCACTGTTTATTATCTATACATAGTCACTTTACCCTACCTACATGTACACTGCTGCTGCTCTCTGTTTATTATCTATACATAGTCACTTTACCCCTACCTACATGTACACTGCTGCTGCTCTCTGTTTATTATCTATACATAGTCACTTTACCCCTACCTACATGTACACTGCTGCTGCTCTCTGTTTATTATCTATACATAGTCACTTTACCCCTACCTACATGTACACTGCTGCTGCTCTCTGTTTATTATCTATACATAGTCACTTTACCCCTACCTACATGTACACTGCTGCTACTCACTGTTTATTATCTATACATAGTCACTTTACCCCTACCTACATGTACACTGCTGCTGCTCTCTGTTTATTATCTATACATAGTCACTTCACCCCTACCTACATGTACACTGCTGCTACTCACTGTTTATTATCTATACATAGTCACTTTACCCCTACCTACATGTACACTGCTGCTGCTCTCTGTTTATTATCTATACATAGTCACTTCACCCCTACCTACATGTACACTGCTGCTACTCACTGTTTATTATCTATACATAGTCACTTTACCCTACCTACATGTACACTGCTGCTGCTCTCTGTTTTATTATCTATACATAGTCACTTCACCCCTACCTACATGTACACTGCTGCTACTGTCTGTTTATTATCTATACATAGTCACTTCACCCCTACCTACATGTACACTGCTGCTGCTCTCTGTTTATTATCTATACATAGTCACTTCACCCCTACCTACATGTACAAAGACCCTTGACTAACCTGTAACCGCACACATTGACTAGTCTCGTTATTTTATTGTTTTTACTTTTTATATATTTTTTTACTTTAGTTTATTTACTGCGACCTGGCCAAGATAAAGCAAAGCAGTTCAACACATACAACAACACAGAGTTACACATGGAGTAAACAAACGTACAGTCAATAAAAACAATAGAAAAACACATTTATATACAAAGAGTGCAAATGAGGAAGATAGCGACTAATTACTATTTGTTGATCATTCAGTCATCACAAGTTACCCATGATACACTGTGGTTTTGATCCATTGCTTCTCAAATCCCAAACCCGGTCGAAAGCGTTCCCTAAATCTCGCGATGTTGCGCCGCTTGGTTTAGAACCTCTATGATAATATACTGCTGCCCGGAGTACGGTAATTCACCGTGACCCACGTCAGCTGATGGTGTCTAACCAATTGGATTTACAGAGGTTTTGTTTTGCTGGATGGAAATGGACACTTTTTAATAAAATACATGATATATTTCCATAAAATTTAATGTAAATGTATATCTCAGTGTGAAAACAATCGATTGATGGAAAAAAAAGACTGTTCCCATACCGGGAGTCGAACCCGGGCCGCCTGGGTGAAAACCAGGAATCCTAACCGCTAGACCATATGGGACTAATAGTAACTCTGGTATAGAAGTATTTATGTAGGGTTCTTGTAGCTTGCTTGCCCCATAATAGTTGCTCCTAGCTTTGTCTATTAATTCATCAATCATTAAGATGTATTTATAAAGCCCTTTTTACACCAGCAGTTGTCACAACATGCTTATACAGAAACCAAGCCTAAAGCCCCAAAGAGCCTGCTGCCCTATAGACATAGACATGGAATCAATGACCACTTTAATAATGTTTACATACTGCTTTACTCATCTCATATGTATATACTGTATTTTAGTCAATGCCACGCCGACATTGCTCGTCCTAATATTTATATATTTCTTTATTCCAATATTTGACTTTTAGATTTGTGTGTATTGTTGTGAATTGTTAGATACCACTGCACTGTTGGAGCTAGGAACACTAGCATTTCACAGCACCCGCAATAATAACATCTGTTAAATATGTGTACAGACCAATAACATCTGTGAAATATGTGTATGGACCAATAACATCTGTTAAATATGTGTATGGACCAATAACATCTGTTAAATATGTGTATGGACCAATAACATCTGTTAAATATGTGGATTTTAATATTATTTTTAGCACAGTCAGGCTCAAAATTAAAAAAGCCAACCGTCCCTGGGTGGGCTCGAACCACCAACCTTTAGATTAACAGTCTAACGCGCTAACCAATTGCGCCACAGAGACCTGATGCTGTTTATTGACAGGGAAGCATAATAATGTAGTGAAAGGGGATATGGGGTCTGATGTTTTTCTTGATGTTAAACAGGTCAATAGCGAAATTCGGTGGCTGAATAATGCTACTGCAACTCTGCAGACTACAAAATGTTTCAGAACAGTTTATCTAGGTAGAATATATATATTGTTTTGCAGTTTAGCTGGCTTCATGTTTTACCTTGCCATTAAATCCAAATACAGATCTTGATTAATGGCTAGGAAAAAAAACCTAGCAAAGAAACAGAGAGGAACCAGCGCCCGGTTTCACAAACGCTTCTTAATGCTTATTCATTGTTAGAATCTTCTTAGGTGCATTGTTAAATCTCCGAGCTGTTTCCCAAACCATCCTTAGTAAAGTTGTACTTGAAAACGCTCGTTATTTACCGATTGCCTCAGACCACTCGTAGACCGGCTAAGTGCGTCGTTAGGCTGCAGTTACACGACGCAACTTGCACATAACTTTTGTTGCTTCTTGATTGCACCCTGAAGTGTTTTCTCCAGTGAGAATCACTGTATTCCGCCACAGTGGACCCGGTAATTTTTCCAATCGTTTTTACCCATTCATTTTTGCATCTGGGATTTTAGAAGTACTTCATATTTGTATTTATTTATTTGATTTAACCTTTATTTAAATAGGAAAGTAAGTTGAGACCCCATTCTTATTTACAATGACGGCCTACCAAAAGGCCTCCTGCGGGCAAGGGGCTGGGATGAAAAATAAAAATATAGGACAAAACACACATTATGACAAGAGAAACAACACAACATTACATAAAGAGAAGACCTAAGACAACAACATACCATGGCAGCAACACAGCATGGTAGCAACACAACATGGCAGCAACACAACATGGCAGCAGCACAACAGGGTACAAACATTATTGGGCACAGACAGCACAAAGGACAAGAAGGTATAGACAACAATACATCACACAAAGCAGTAAGTGTCCATGATTGAGTCTTTGAATGAAGAGATTGAGATAAAACTGTCCAGTTTGAGTGTTTGTTGCAGCTCATTCCAGTCGCTAGCTGCAGGGAACTGAAAAGACGAGCGACCCAGGGATGTGTGTGCTTTGGGGACCTTTAACTAAATGTGACTGGCAGAACAGGTGTTGTATGTGGAGGATAAGTGCTGCAGTAAATATCTCAGATAGGGGGGAGTGAGGCCTAAGAGGGTTTTATAAGTAACAATCAATCAGTGGGTCTTGCAACGGGTATATAGAGGTATGTGTTTTGTGTAGGCTGACCCCGGCGTGACGTTTTGATAGCCTCTCTCAGACAAGGTGAGTTTTATCAATATATTCACATTTAAAAAAAAATCGTATTGGCAATAGAGAAGACCTCAGCAAGACTACAAATTCATGCAGGAAGCTCCTGCACACTCATGTATATAGCCAATACTGTCAGCTACAATTCACCAGCGCGATTAGTGTCCAATCCATTAACTTCTTCAGTCCCCTTTCTCTTAGCTAGCCACTGACTACACTCTATACTGAACCAAAATCTAAATGCAACATGCAACAATTTCAGCACTCTATTGTCCCTCTAATCACTCTTCATGAAAAGCCCACAAGCTCATGTTGCGCAACATTTCTATAGGCTATGCATTTGCGCGAGAAACATAGTGATGGCCTCTACTAAAAAGAGGAGGATAAGCTTTCTATAGGCTAGGCCTACTATATGTATATTTCAACTTTCCTAATATTAAGCATTCGCTATTTAAGTGCATAGATGACATGTATTTTTTCAGCTGCCCCTGATAAAGGTCCATTCTAAATAAAAACACATTTCACACATATATTATTTAGTATATGTAAAGACAGGATTAAATCATGAATAGTTTGATGGGTGACAATATTAGCCTACCTATTGTGAATTACAGTTGAAGTCGGAAATTTACATACACCTTAGCCAAATACATTTAAACTGTTTTTCACAATTCCTGACATTTAATCTTAGGAAAAACTCCCTGTCTTAGGTCAGTTTGGATCACCACTTTAATTTAAGAACGTAAAATGTCAGAATAATAGTAGAGAGAATGATTTATTTCAGCTTTTATTTCTTTCATCACATTCCCAGTGGGTCAGAAGTTTACATACACTCAATTAGTATTTGGTAGCATTGCCTTTACATTGTTTAACTTGGGTCAAACGTATCGGGTAGCCTTCCACAAGTTTCCCAAAATAAGTTGGTTGAATTTGAGCCCATTCATCCTGACAGAGCTGGTGTAATTGAGTCAGGTTTGTTGGCCTCTTGCTCGCACACGCGTTTTCAGTTCCGCCCACACATTTTCTATAGGATTGAGGTCAGGGCTTTGTGATGGCCACTCCAACACCTTGACTTTGTTGTCCTTAAGCAATTTTGCCACAACTGTAAGTATGCTTGGGGTCATTTTCCATTTGGAAGACCCGTTTGCGACCAAGCTTTAACTTCCTGACTGATGTCTTGAGATGTTGCTTCAATATATCCACATCATTTTCCTACCTCATGATGCCATATATTTTGTGAAGTGCACCTGTCCCTCAGCACCCCCGAACATGATGCTGCCACCCCCGTGCTTCACGGTTGGGATGGTGTTCTTCGGCTTGCAAGCATCACCCTTTTTCCTCCAAACATAACGATGGTCATTATGGCCAAACAGTTCTATTTTTGTTTCATCAGACCAGAGGACATTTCTCGAAAAAGTAC
The DNA here is from genome assembly GCA_030435695.1 of Brachymystax lenok tsinlingensis. NCBI lineage: Eukaryota > Metazoa > Chordata > Actinopteri > Salmoniformes > Salmonidae > Brachymystax > Brachymystax lenok. Next base: position 44,494,819 of record CM059803.1, read on the forward strand.
AAACTTTGTCCCCATGTGCAGTTGCAAACCGTAGTCTGGATTTCTTTTATGGCGGTTTTGGAGCAGTGGCTTCTTCCTTGCCGATATAGGACTCGTTTTTAATGTGGATGTAGATACTTGTGTACCTGTTTCCTCCAGCATCTTCACAAGGTCCTTTGCTGTTGTTCTGGAATTGATTTGCACCAAAATCGTTCATCTCTAGGAGACAGAACGTGTCTCCTTCCTGAGCGGTATGACGGCTGTGTGGTACCATGGTCTTTATACTTGCGTACTCATTGTTTGTACAGATGAACATGGTACCTTCAGGTGTTTGGAAATTGCTCCCAATGATGAACCAGACTTGTGGAGGTCTACAATTTTCTACAAGTTTCTTTTGATTTTCCCATGAAGTCAAGTGAAAAGGCACTGAGTTTGAAGGTAGGCCTTGAAATACATCCACAAGTACACCTCCAATTGACTCAAATGACGTCAATTAGCCTATCAGAAGCTTCGAAAGCCATAACAACATTTTCTGGAATTTTTAAAGCTGGGGAGAACGGTCTTGGTCAGGAGGTGACCAAGAACTGATGGTCACTCTGACAGAGCTCTAGAGTACCTCTGTGGAGATGGGAGAACCTTCCAGAAGGACAACCATCTCTGCAGCACTCCACCAATCAGGTCTTTATGGTAGAGTGGCCAGACGTTAGCCACTCCTCAGTAAAAGGCACATGACAGCCTGCTTGGAGTTTTCCAAAAGGCACCTAAAGGACTCTCAGACCATGAGAAACAAGATTCTCTGGTCTGATGAAACCAAGATTGAACTCTTTTGCCTGAATACCAAGCGTCACATCTGGAGGAAACCTGGCACCATCCCTAAGATGAAACATGGTGGTGGGCAGAATCATGTTGTTTTGATGTTTTTCAGCAGCAGGGACTGGGAGACTAGTCAGGATCAAGGGAAATATGAACTGAACAAAGTACAGAGACCCTTGATGAAAACCTGCTCCAGAGCGCTCGCTGCCAAAGGTGCTTCAACAAAGTACTGAGTAAAGGGTCTGAATACTTATGTAAATGTGATATCAGTTTTTATTTGTAATACATTTGCAAAAATAATTAACATGTTAGGAACTAAATGTGGAAAAAGTCAAAGGTTCTGAATACTTTCCAAAGGCACTGTATATTAGGATGTGTAGTATACAGCATACACATTATAAGTGTATTAGACAGTGAGATGTGTAGTGTACATTACAGTATATACAGTGTGAGATATGTAGTATACATTAGTGTATATACAAGATGTGTAGTATACATTAGGCAGTATATATTAGATGTGTAGTATATGTTATACAGTATATATGAGATGTGTAGTATACATTAGGCAGTATATATTAGATGTGTAGTATACATTAGATGTGTAGTACAGTGGGGCAAAAAAGTATTTAGTCAGCCACCAATTGTGCAAGTTCTCTCACTTAAAAAGATGAGAGAGGCCTGTAATTTTCATCATAGGTACACTTCAACTATGACAGACAAAATGAGGAAAAAAATCCAGAAAATCACATTGTAGGATTTTTTATGAATTTATTTCCAAATTATGGTGGAAAATAAGTATTTGGTCAATAACAAAAGTTTATCTCAATACTTTGTTATATACCCTTTGTTGGCAATGACAGAGGTCAAACGTTTTCTGTAAGTCTTCACAAGGTTTTCACACACTGTTGCTGGTATTTTGGCCCATTCCTCCATGCAGATCTCCTCTAGAGCAGTGATGTTTTGGGGCTGTCGCTGGGCAACACGGACTTTCAACTCCCTCCAAAGATTTTCAATGGGGTTGAGATCTGGAGACTGGCTAGGCCACTCCAGGACCTTGAAATGCTTCTTCACAAGCCACTCCTTCGTTGCCCGGGTGGTGTGTTTGGGATCATTGTCATGCTGAAAGACCCAGCCACGTTTCATCTTCAATGCCCTTGCTGATGGAAGGAGGTTTTCACTCAAAATCTCACGATACATGGCCCCATTCATTCTTTCCTTTACGGATCAGTCGTCCTGGTCCCTTTGCATAAAAACAGCCCCAAAGCATGATGTTTCCACCCCCATGCTTCACAGTAGGTATGGTGTTCTTTGGATTGCAACTCAGCATTCTTTGTCCTCCAAACACAACGAGTTGAGTTTTACCAAAAAGTTCTATTTTGGTTTCATCTGACCATATGACATTCTCCCAATCCTCATCTGGATCATCCAAATGCTCTCTAGCAAACTTCAGACAGGCCTGAACATGTGTACTGGCTTAAGCAGGGGACACGTCTGGCACTGCAGGATTTGAGTCCCTGGCGGCGTAGTGTGTTACTGATGGTAGGGCTTTGTTACTTTGGTCTCAGCTCTCTGCAGGTCATTCACTAGGTCCCCCGTGTGGTTCTGGGATTTTTGCTCACCGTTCTTGTGATCATTTTGACCCCACGGGGGTGAGATCTTACGTGGAGCCCCAGATCGAGGAAGATTATCAGTGGTCTTGTATGTCTTCCATTTCCTAATAATTGCTCCCACAGTTGATTTCTTCAAACCCAAGCTGCTTACCTATTGCAGATTCAGTCTTCCCAACCTGGTGCAGGTCTACAATTTTGTTTCTGGTGTCCTTTGACCCAGCTCTTTGGTCTTGGCCATAGTGGAGTTTGGAGTGTGACTGTTTGAGGTTGTGGACAGGTGTCTTTTATACTGATAACAAGTTCAAACAGGTGCCATTAATACAGGTAGCAGTGGAGGACAGAGGCCTCTTAAAGAAGAAGTTACAGGTCTGTAAGAGCCAGAAATCTTGCTTGTTTGTATGTGACCAAATACTTATTTTCCACCATAATTTGGAAATAAATTCATTAAAAATCCTACAATGTGATTATCGGGATTCTTTTTCCTCATTTTGTCTGTCATAGTTGAAGTGTACCTATGATGAAAATTACAGGCCTCTCTCATCTTTTTAAATGAGAGAACTTGCACAATTGGTGGCTGACTAAATACTTTTTTGCCCCACTGTATATGTTACACAATATATATGAGATGTGTAGTATACATTAGGCAGTATATATTAGACGTTTAGTATACATTAGGCAGTATATATGAGATGTGTAGTATATGTTATACAGTATATACAAGATGTGTAGTATACATTAGGCAGTATATATTCTACAGTATATATGAGATGTGTAGTATACATTAGGCAGTATATATTAGATGAGTAGTATATGTTATACAGTATATATGAGATGTGTAGTATACATTAGGCAGTATATATTAGATGTGTAGTATATGTTATACAGTATATATGAGATGTGTAGTATACATTAGGCAGTATATATTAGATGAGTAGTATATGCTATACAGTATATATGAGATGTGTAGTATACATTAGGCAGTATATATTAGATGAGTAGTATATGTTATACAGTATATATGAGATGTGTAGTATACATTAGGCAGTATATATTAGATGAGTAGTATATGTTATACAGTAAATATGAGATGTGTAGTATACAGTAGGCAGTATATATTAGATGTGTAGTATATGTTATACAGTATGAGATGTGTAGTATACATTAGGCCGTATATATTAGATGAGTAGTATATGTTATACAGTATATATGAGATGTGTAGTATACATTAGGCAGTATATATTAGATGAGTAGTATATGTTATACAGTATATATATGAGATGTGTAGTATACATTAGGCAGTGTATATATATTAGATTAGTAGTATATGTTATACAGTATATATGAGATGTGTATGTGTGCCTGTGTCTCTTCAGTCCTGCTGTTCAATAACGTGTATTTGTTTTCTTTTTTTTTTTTTATATAGTTTTACTGCTTGCATTGAGTTACTTGATGTGGAATAGAGTTCCATGTAGTCATGGCTCTATGTAGTACTATTCACCTCCCATAGTCTGTTCTGGACTTGGGGACTGTGAAGAGACCTCTGGTGGCATGTCTTGTGGGAGGTATGCATGGGTGTCTGAGCTGTGTGCCATATTTACTGATTTCTGCAACATTAGTAAATATGAGTCTCATAACAAAGGGTCTGAATACTTATGTAAATACGTTTTTATTTGTAATACATTTGCAAAATTGTCATGAGATATTGTGTGTAGATTGATGAGGGAACATATATTTAATCAATTTTAGAATCGGGCTGTAACGTAAAAAGTCAAGAGGTCTGAATACATGTGTACACACACACACACAAGTTTTAGAACACCTACTCATTCAAGGGTTTTTATTTTGACTAGTTTCTACATTTGTAGAATAATAGTGAAGAACATCAAAACTATGAAATAACACACATGGACAGTGGTGTAAAATACTTTAAGTACTACTTAAGTAATTTGGGGTATCTGTACTTTACTTTTCATATTTCTGCCAACTTTACTTCACTACATTCCTAAAGAAAATGTACTTTTTACTCCATACATTTTCCCTGACACCCAGAAGTACTCGTTACATTTTGACAGGAAAATGTTCCAATTCACAGCTTATCAAGAGAACATCCCTGGTCATCCATACTGCCTGACCTGGCGGACTCACATGCTTCTTTTGTAAATAATATCTGAGTGCTGGAGTGTGGCACATCCGTCAATAAAATAAAAAAAAATAT